>CAXKVY010010600.1:0-27706 GCA_964058915.1 Tetropium fuscum
GACATTCCTCGGGTTTTCCCACCCACAAATAAGTCTTAACACGAAAGCAGCATTTTATATAAGATGGCGTATATCAAAAATCGACACTAACGAGAAGTACGAAGTACATGTGTCGACGGCGACGCAAGCGCGTCTCTATGGAAACAACACCTCCGTCGGGAGCGTCGATATGGCTGACGAGGATCCTCGCAAGGATATTATTGTACAAATAACGTTGCAGGGGTTTCAAAACTAGGGAAATTGTAGAGCCTTTGATATCAAACCATAGGAAACAAAAAGTTGTTCTTAGAAATCAATCATTACAGATATTTTTTTATTTATAATTTCCCGATTATCTATAGATAATACTAGAATAGATAATACGTACGCAATGATAACCTACAGACTGCATACAATATTTTTATAACTAGTGTAGAATACTTAATGCTATCACATAGGTATAAATTCAAATGCATTTTTACAAA
The DNA here is from genome assembly GCA_964058915.1 of Tetropium fuscum. Taxonomy (NCBI): domain Eukaryota; kingdom Metazoa; phylum Arthropoda; class Insecta; order Coleoptera; family Cerambycidae; genus Tetropium; species Tetropium fuscum. The sequence continues at coordinate 465 of CAXKVY010010600.1, forward strand.
AAATGTTTCCATGTCTATTACATGTCTTATATAAAATAATAGTTATTAATTAGTTGCAACTTATAACTAAATAACTCACGTATTTAATATAAAATTTAATCCAACACGTAACTAATAACAACCGTATAATATAGAAAATTCATAATATGGCATTTACAGCTGAAATTATATCAAATTAAATTTGATATTTGCTACTGATTAATTGTACAGTCCCGCATATTTTGTCTCTTATCTACAAGGTTTATTTTACGAGTTAGACTTTTTGTGAACCGCCAAAATTACTTCGCTAATTAACCACTAGATAGGTTGTTATCCAAGATATCCAAGCTTCGAAATACCTGTGCTAACTTCGTAGCACTCGGAAAACCGCGAAATTTTCACACTTTTTTCGGGTTTTTGACTATATAGGTATTCTAAACTATGCTTTTTTATAAAAACGTGTTATTATGTTTTTAAAGTGGATTCAATTTACTACAATTTGAGACCAGAACTTGCTCTGTATGTATAATAGTTACCTAGATGCATCCTTTCAAAAATTGGCTATTTTTTCATAAAAGTGAAATTTTAAGATTTAAGAACTTTTGTCCTCGAAATCGGAGAAAATACTCATTGTACGGATAAAGTCATAGAAAAGAGATCTAGTAACGAATGTAATTAGCTTTAATTCAAGAACATAACGATGACCGTAGGTCTACTAGTTTCCTCACAATGCTTAAAAATCCAAAAAATGTCCTAGTATAACGTATTTACATTTTAATTTCTTCACTCACTGCAAATTTACTATAATACTATAATACGAAACATATATAAAAATTCTCTCTCTCTCTCTCTCTCTATATATATATATATATATATATATATATATATATATATATATATATATATATATATATATATATATATATATATATATATATATATATATATATATATATACGCCTTCACTGGGTGCGACAGCACCTCTGTCCTTTTCTGGTATGGGAAGAACAAACTATGGAGCGCCATCCAGAAATACTCTCAACTTATCGCCACAGCTGAAGTGATCCTCCAACCTACTATCCACCAAGCCATCGCAGATGCCGAAGTGAAGTGCCTAGTAGCTCTGTATGGTGTAGAATACACTGAGGATGAAACCCTCCAGAGGCTGCGCCATAAATTTTGTGAAAACAGCCGCCTCCGCTTGTCTTGTTAACCGCGCTTTGACTCCAACGGAAGATGGAGCAACATTCCACGCCTACCGAACTTACCTCCAAGTTCAGAAGTGGTTGGGGGTGGAAGAAGATGACACGCGATGTGGATGGAAGAAGGCAGGGACTGATTCCAATAACAATGATGAGCGAAGTGGCACCCCTTTCCCTTTTGAAACTTCTCTCATGCAGGTGCAAGAAAGGCTGCAGCGGAGGCGGCTGTACCTGCCTGAAAGCAGGCCTCAAATGCTCGACACTTTGCAAATTTTGCTGCGGCGTCTCCTGTCAAAACGTTTATTCAGATTGGAGGAAAAGACGACGACGACGTCGACGATCCACGACCTATTTTTCAATCTGAATTGGATGATTTCGAACCACCCACGAAGCGGGCAAAATGAAATATTCCAACCCACCAATATCTCTTGTAAATATGCATATACATATACACTTTTTTGGAAAAAATTGCCAGTTTATATATATATATATATATATATATATATATATATATATATATATATATATATATATATATATATATATATATATATATATATATATATATATTGTTAACTGTTCTACCTACAGACCTGGTTCTGCTCTAAATTGTAGAAAATTTAGTCTACTTTAAAAACGTAATATGTTCTAATTTAAAAACATAACATGGTTTATGAACAAACGCATAGTTTAGGAGATATAGTGAGAAAAACGAAAGAAAATCGAAAATTTCGCGGTTTTTCGAGTGCTACGAAGTTATCACAGACAGGTCTTTCGAAGCTGCAAACTTGGATATACACTACTGGTCCTAACAACATATTAAAACATCAGAACTAGCCATTAGTTTGCGATGCCGTAATAGCATTTTTTACAAACATTTTAAAATATGCATGGCTTTCCATTTCAAAAAATTAATATACATGACGACCTGGTCCCCAGGTGCATCGGTGGATATCGACCATCATATTCGTCATCACCTACCCTCAAAACCATCGAGTAAGAAAATTGGGATCATTTCGTTAAGTTTCTACGAAATAAAAAAAATATTTTCGTATTCAAATAATAGATATTCACTCAAAAAAATGCATTTTACTATGGAAAAATGCGCAAAACCGTTTTTGCCTAAAAATAATTATCTGGTCTCGTCTGTTAATAATTGGGGATGTCCCAGGTCCAGTGTAGGTACCCCGTAATTTTCTTTTCAGTGTTCAACCACGTATCTCTGTGGCGCCTCTCTAGTTCCGGCTCTGTAGTTGGTCTGCGGGATACAAGATTTGCAGGGTTTAATCTTCTTCTGATCTTTCTCTCACTAACATTTACATTCCTAATATTTCCTAATATATCCTAATATATTCTCTCAATATAGTAGCACCTCTCTGTAATGGCTATTTTCACAATAAATTTTGTTGACCGCTATTTAGAAGTTTCACTGTAGTAGATTTCTGAAAGAAGCAAAGAGTTATTTTTGTTAAAGGTTATTTTAATAGCGGCAATTGCTGGGTGTTTTACGATGGATGAATTAGTACGGATGATTACCGAATATGTTGAAGACCGCGACATGTTAATCAAAGTCAGTATTCCAAATAAATATTTACAATAAGCTAAGGTCATATTGAAGGACTAAGTTTAAACGAAAATATATATGTGCATACGTATGCAAATTATTATCGTTTCACTTTGTGGGTTTCAACACATTGGCTGATATACCAAAATGCATCTGCATCTATGTATTTTAACGAATATATATTGTAACATCCATTCTGTACATCCGTGGAAATATAATTGATGGAAATATAAATGTCGTCTGCGAGTCTGCATTAGCGTGAAGCCGCTAACGAACCCCTAGCAGCCTCTTGTTATTATCCCCTGTGTTATTACCCCGGAAACGTCTTACATGTAAGTGCGAGTGTACCGCATGTAAATGCCGAGATCAAAGTGTGCCACGAAAATCCGCAAACTACTGACAACTCATATCCTAAGATGTGCCCGATGGTCGTTGCGCTGCTCTGATTTCAAAAATTTTATCTGGTGAAGGAATATTTGGGTACCTGAACCTAACCAAATATAGGGATAAATATTTACAAATAATTAAATAAACTGTTGTGAAAAAGGTGCAATGAGCATTTATGATTGTATTTATGAAGACACGTGCCTGAGAATTACGAGCCGTAGGCGGATGTGATGAGAACTACAAGAATTCGAGTTGCATATACAATTTTTTTTACGAATACTCCTAGTAATAGCAAGATACATAGCAAGAATAAAACGTATCCTTAAATGAAAATGACCTCTGGAGAACAGTTGGTCTTATTGAAGTGAATACTTCTTTAGCGACATGAGAGTGATTTTTCAAGGTCGTGTCACGACAGATCTTATAACATTTCCGTCTCGCGAGTGAGATAAAGTATATGAAAGATATGAGGGAGAGAGAGAAACAGATATAGCGAATGCAGCGATATTTATATTGGATGCACATATGCGGAGCAAGAAGCCTTTGTACGTGTTTCATATGATAACAACAAATATGATGGTTTAGCAAACGGTGCAGTGAGAAAACTAGTGCATATTGATTGTGATGATACAAGTGAAATCACGATCGCATGGTTAGATTTTCCGGTTTTTTGATTATTTAGCCTCTGCTAAATGATTATTTAGCAGAGGCTAAATAGGTCTTCTTATATATGCATCAAATAACAATAGAAATGACATTACTACGAACTATTTTAAATTAATAATGTACGTTTAATACAGTTTATGAAATATAATTAATAAACAATACAATTCATGTAAAATTAAATAAGTACTTAATTTTGAATTAATTTTTCACAAATAGTTCTTGGCAATCTTGCTACGTAACAGGAACCAAATATAATTGCAATGATTATATCAGACCATCAGCAGGATTTTTAGTTTGCTTGCCGCAAATATAAGCATGTTAATTTTTCACATAAAATTTTATTTATTTTTGTTCTTAGCATTTGCAAGGAATCCCTGTTGAGTCACTAGGACAATCGTAAATCGCTAAATAGTAATCCTAATTGATGAATAGATGAAGATAATTTAGTACCCCGACGACGGTGCTCAGTACCTTCAATGTTTTTTTTTCTATTTGAGTGTTTCATCGAATAATAACCTAATAACCAGTGCATTTATTTGAAGAGGGACAGGAAACAGGAACAGGCAAGATTTCATTTAAGAGACAAAAAAGTGGCCGATTGGAAACATCTTTGCATATCATATTTAAAATAAATAAACGTTGACGCATTACGAAGTTCTGTTGAAAAATAGTTCAGGGGTTGATTTTTGTACTAATGAAAAACCATCAAAGCAGCATTTTTCAAAATTGTTGAAAGGTACTATGCAGATATTTTATATTTATTTTAATCTGTTTATTTAAAGTAAAATATAATTCATTATGAGGAAAATATAAATATCCATACACTCAAGTGTAAAAAGTGTCATAACAAAACAAAAAGTTGAGGCTATTTGACTTTTATATAGTATACAGTAAATATTTCCAAAAACCATTAAATAAACACTTCCTGTATATAACTAGATTACCTTTATATTCCAATTCCCAAATAGGCGCATGAGCATAATAAAAGTTTGAACATTCTGCGGTCTTAAAGTTCATCTGAAAAATGTCCTTTGTATATATGCAATATAAAATTCCAACTGCCATATATCATCCTTTCAGTGATTTTATTTAACGGTGGAAGGAAAAGTCTTGCGAGTTTTTCCAAGGGACATAAAAGTTTATTTACGTTTCAATTTTCGTAAAAATATCATGGTCCATTACTCTCGTGCTTCACAACAAGGATATCTGTGCGCGGACATAAAACTCTCGTAAAAAGATTCGCGGGACGCCTCAGCGTCGAATATGAAATACGGCGTCTCGGCCTCCTATCATTTCCACATCGGCAAATGGACCGGAATGGAAAATGAGCCGTGCAGTCCACAAAAAAACTTGCTCCATTACTTACGTAGGAGTACTTGATTCATATACAGGACATCATACAAAAAAGTAGAGAACTTTTGATGCACTAGCGTATTATCGTCCCTGGTTAGTCAGAATTTGCATATCAAAGTGAAGGAGCTATTTTTATTTCCGTTTTATTTGTTCATTAATAATAATAAGTCATCAATAATACAATACTAAGCAAATGGAATACCAAAGGTAGTATTAGTGGTAAAAAATGTCATTTTAAATTATTAAATAATGATTAAGGTACCTCAATTGTTGTATTACTAATACATGGTTCTAGTGTGTAAAAATACATCAATTGAAAACGTCAGAGTAATCTTTCGTTCAGGTAGCTACAGCTTTTCTATAGCTGAAATATCTGTGGTTCCCTGTATAGGAGGTGGTATTGGTCTAGCGATCTAATTGTGAGATATATATCTAGGTGGGATCTAATTTTCTGATATCAAGCTAGTGTTCATATACTCTATTGTTGATATGTCTGTTTGTTTGCCCATTGTAAGCTTGGGAGCAGTCAAAGCAAGGTATCTCATAAACATCATGGGTATCATTAGAAACCTGGTCCTTTAGCCTAGAGAAATAGGCTAAAGACTTTTTTAAATATGAATTATTAATAAGGTTTAATTTAATATGCATTTCCCTATATGTGTAAAATGGCCCACAATTAATATTAAAAATAAACGTCATTACCTTTCCATATGAAGGAAGTAGGTACTGGTATACAAAAGAAGTATCTTTAATGTACAAAATGAGAACAGATTGAGAAAATCATGACTTTATTTCTGTAAATAATCATTATACCTCAAGTTTTTGTATTCGCATTTTGTTTAGTTTTCACTTTTGACCAAACAAGAAATTTCAGTAACACTCTCTTTTTAAATGCTTACGAATTCTATTCTATAGTGACAAGATTGCTTAGTCAAAACTAAAAACATTTGTTGGATCTTAATAATAATTAATACATAAGAATACTATTGTACCTATATGTAGGTAATTCAATATTTTCTAGCAAATAGCTAGGAAAGGTAGTTGTTTTAATAGATTTTTAGATATATATGTATATATATATATATATATATATATATATATATATATATATATATATATATATATATATATATATATATATATATATATATATATATATATATATATTTATATATATATATTTATATATATATATGTATATATATATATATATATATATATATATATATATATATATATATATATATATATATATATATATATATATATATATATATATGTATATATATGTATTATATATATATATATATATATATATATATATATATATATATATATATATATATATATATATATATATATATATATATATATATATATATATATATATGTATATATATGTATATATATATATATATATATATATATATATATATATATATATATATATATATATATATATATATATATATATATATATATATATATATATATATATATATAGTGTGTGTGTATTATACACGTATCGCATATTTTAAATTAAAACTTTATGCGTGTAAATGTATGATGTATATGGTATGTGGCGCCACAAAGACTCGGGTGGGTGGGACATGTAATATAGCGTATTTCGGGAAGTTTGAATTCGCCGGGGTGGTAATGCGAGATAATGTCATTTGTCGCGGCGTTATGTGGACCCTTTGATGCGTGCCGAAACTAGCCCGTGCAAAGGGCCGCACTTTACTTTATAATTAAACTTGTGTACATGGTCGCAGAACGCGTTAATCTGCCTCTAATGGACCTATACCTTTCATCTCAATACTGAGTTTGGATTTTCGATGGCAGCGAACGGATCCACTTCGCAGATGTTTGTCGGCGGCGGCATGCGGTATGATTCGCCATCATCATTATGTGTATCCAACACCCGATGTGGAAATTCAGAGATTATTATTAAGAGGCTGATTCAGCAGGCCCCAGCAAATATTCTGGAATGTTTGTCTTAATGTGTTGTTAGGAAGTGTAGTTTGTGCAAACATTGTTGCACGAATTTTCCTGTAATGTACCTACCTACAGTTCAATATATCTACAATATACTACTGATATACAAAATACTAAATTCCATTTCGTTTAAGAGATATTATGTGTAACAAGTGACCACCTTTCGTAAAAATACCTGTACTCTACATATTGATACATATATTTCATGTTTTTTCAGAGTTCAGATAACCATTACTTAAAAATATTTCACTGATCATGTTGCGATATTTATACGAGTTCAATTCCGTTTCCGCTCACACATTATATGAAAGAACGAGAAAGTAAATAGTCGAAACCTTATATAAAACTTTATATTATAGAAAAGGGGCCCATTCCGCCCACGGATTCTATATTGCATATGATTTTCTATAACAACCAAGGTATATGGAGTATAACTTTTGTTTTATCTGAAATTGGTTGGCTTTGCCATAGAAACTAGAAAGAAAAGCCGGGCCCGTTTCACCATCGATTGTTTCCCTCAGCTGAGCTATGCAAATCAGCTCGTGCCGTGCTCCGTATTTTATGCAGTGCAGCATACTAGATACTACCCGGCCCCGACCGCCTTTACATTCTGAAACAGTTGATATGCAGCGTCGCGTTTGGCGCTGTTTCAGGACACATGGTCGTACGATTTCGCTTTTTATTTATGGGCGAGCGTTTACTGATTGTCTTTTAATTCAATTTTGGTCTGATTGCGACCAAAGGCTTATATGTTCAAAATGCAGATACTTTCAGCAAGAGTGGACGTAGTATTAGGATTAACTTCAGGGACATAACTACAATATTTTTTTAAAAAACATGTTTTACAGCGGTTTTGAAGTTTTCTGGAATTAATGCTATACAAATAACCCCTAAATAATGTATTGAAAAGGTATAGCACATCTCTCTAATTTTATAACATAATACAGATATAATAATTGTAAGTTCATATTTGACAAGTTGAAACGTCACTTTTCGACTTTTCATATAATTAGTACCTAATTTAACATGATCGCGCAAAAAACAGTAGAAACATCGCGAATGTTAATGGTCTCCGGCAAATATAGGTACCTACTATTAAGAAATTTCAAAATAAAAATTTCAGTTAAGTATTTTTTCAGTAAAACTGGACTCTCATCTCTCCTCTATCTCTCATATCTCCCTTCTCTTGTCTCTCGTCTCTCGTCTCTCGTCTCTCGTCTCTCGTCACTCGTCTCTCTCCTCTCGTCACTCGTCTCTCGTCTCTCTTCTCTCGTCTCTCGTCTCCCGTCTCCCGTCTCTCGTCTGTCGTCTCTCGTCTCCCGTCTCTGGTCTCTCGTCTCTCGTCTCTCGTCTCTCGTCTCTCGTCTCTCGTCTCTCGTCTCTCGTCTCTCGTCTCTCGTCTCTCGTCTCTCGTCTCTCGTCTCTCGTCTCTCGTCTCTCGTCTCTCGTCTCTCGTCTCTCGTCTCTCGTCTCTCGTCTCTCGTCTCTCGTCTCTCGTCTCTCGTCTCTCGTCTCTGGTCTCTCGTCTCTCATCTCTCATCGCTCATCTCTCCTATCTCCCCTATCTCCCCTATCTCCCTCTCTGCTCTCCTCTCTCCTCTCTTTGCTCTGGAATCAGGAATCAGGAAGGTGAAAGGAATTAGATGCTTTATACTTCTACATTTTTCCATCCAGTTTTTCGTGTAGAAAATCGTATTGCGAAGTACCAGATGCCAAATGCAGATATAAATAAAATCCCCCTGTATAAGTTATTTAACATTGTTCTCTCTATATGTTGACAAAATAAATCCATCGGCGGAAGATGAGACTCCCAATTGAAATCCCCGGTGTTAATACGATACTTAAGTCCCTCTTGTAAAAAACTCGTGCTAGATTTATGCGCGAAATTTCAATTTATAGCCGAAACTTTTTAGGCAGTTTTAATTCTCCTGCAGGCCGGCTATATTTTAAATCCGCCAGAACGTTTTACAATTCGTTATATTTTAGAAATTGAGTTACGACTTTTTAAGAACGTTACATCCTTGAATAAATTCATTATCTTGATACGCATGCGAAATTCACATAACTAATTCAATTTTATTCCAACATTAATGCCTATATAAAAAATTTACATGGCAAAAATCTCATTTACGTTTTTCTTTCCCAGTGAAATTCATACTTAAGATTTAAATGTTCATTAGGGTTTCATATAATCATTACTGATTTTTTCGTATCTATATGCAACGGAACGGCTCATTTCCGCTAAAAAAAAATGACCAACCAACTGTGCCAAAATGTACCAAATACCCTAATATATTTTATTAGTTTATAAATTTCTTATTTTTCTTCAATATATTCCTCTAGTACTTTATGTTTTTTATTACTGTATTATTCTCCCCCGAACATATGATAAAAATGTCAATGTCTTGAGTAAGCATGTAGCATGCAGCAAAACTACATTTATTTTATAAACATGTATAAAATTATATCAAGCGGAAATATCTTAGTTCCAGTCCTAGAGAAAAACGTGTGAGAAGATCAACAGTTACAATATACCGGAATATCAATCTCGAGATATTCGATAACTCATAACGATTTTCATAAATATGAGGGTTTTCGTGTTCCAATAAAAAAAGATGCAACAAAGAATCTCAATCTCAAAGTCTCAATCCATGGGAAGCTTCATTAAGAACGATTATAAATAAAATAGGCTTCTGGGGGAGGAGAACACAAAATAACAGAAAAGTTAATATTGAAAAAATGGAAATCAGAGCCTTGCGAATCAGAACAAACTAATAGTATTTTTGAATGAAACTTACTTACATAGAAATGGGTTTTACACCTAGTGGTCTCTTAGTATTTGAAACAGTTACCATATCTGGTGATTATCATTTAGAAATGAATTCGGAAAATTATGGTAAATGACTGGAAGAAAAATTCATTTCATATCGATCTGTTCCATTGCAATAACCGATAATGCCCAGGTCAATCGAACCCCTATACCGCATACTCAAAGAAAGCGGAGATGATAGAATGACTCACTAGAAAAAAAATTGAAACCGGAATGATATGAATTGAGTTAGAACAATAAAGAACAATTATAGAATATAAAAATTTCATGAGTTACATGCGCATTATCATACTGTTTTGCACCTCCCGCTGTATCATCTACATTTAAACCCAATTCAGTTCATTTGGGCTACAATTAAAAACAATGTATCCCAGACAAATGTAACGTTTAAACTAGAGGATGTCAAACGTTTAGCGGAAGAAGAATTTAATAAAATAACTGTGGATGGGTGAGAGAAACGATGTAAACATGTGATCAAAATAGGAGATGATTATTTGCAAACATAGTTAAATGGAGACATAGAAAGTGAAGTGAACCCACTAACATTGATTTGTACTCGGACAATGACGACCGTTGTTGGGTATTTACATTATACATCACAACATTATATTGTGGTTACTATTTCTATTGCTTCACCGTAGGTCGAATTGTGTGCTGTTGTGTTGTTAATACAATATTTGAAATAAGTATATGTATTAAATACTGTTAACGTATTTTTATATGCCATTTCTTAACATAGGTATATTTAAGTCTTAAGATAACTATCTAAATATCCACTGAAGTATTTTTTTCTTTTATCTGCTAATTTAAGGCAAAAATGACATCGGAAATATAGGAGTCATTCTTTTCAATTTCAATCAATGTATACTTGGTTATATGCCACGTTTTATTTTGCTGTAGGTGTAGATAGGTATAGGTAGGCATACATTGCCAGAATAATATTCAATTATCTGCAAATACCTAACAGAATAACTGTAGAAGATTGCGATTGCATTCCGACCACCGGAATCCAAATGAGATTCCGTTATTTTTCACTTCTTCCCCTCCGGGTATTTTCTTTCTTATAATAATTTTCACGCATGCCCGCGCTTTATCTCTATTAAAATCTCTTTGATATTGAAATCATGTGACGTTTCATTAATTTCGTGTCTTGTTCATATTCTTATTACGCTGTTAGGTTTGATTTTGCAGCGCTTTTGATTTACTCTGCGATATAAAAAAAATCTTAATGGAAAAATTGTAATTTCGTCTTTGATGGAAGCCGGGTTCATACGAATGGTGTAAGTAATTGGGTAATTTAAAACTGTCTTTTATTTATTTTTCCTGATTTCAGTTTCAGAACATGCACCGAAAAGTTCCATGTACAAATTATTTTGCCCTTGAATCTTTTATTAGAGCGAACAATGGAATAGGTGGTTCTTGAAAATTGGAAATGCAGCAAATAATTACAATTAAATCTGTTAAGCAATAAATTTCTATAAATTTTGTCGACATAAAAACTTTCTAGATTCCTGTTCACTTCCATTCAACATTTGTCTAGGAATCGATCTTCTGTTCTTGCATCATACTTTATAATAATCAGCTTTGATTTAACTGCAATTTTCAATATTAAGCCAACTGCAGTTCAATAGATACCTAGCTAATTTTACCATAACCCATCAGAAAACCAGATTGCGGTCAAAAGTAATCTAAAATGCAAACGGTTAGTGTCATGGTAGTAATTTCCGTTAATTGTTAATAATCAGTTTATTACGATCCAAGGTGATTAAAACCTCGAAGCTGTTAAACAAAGACTAAGCATTGCAACTAATTGCATTTAATAAGCATTGACTTCTTAAGTTTTATTAGTCATTATTTCCCTATCAGCGTTTTCATTCCCACAAATCACGAAATTAATGCTCTTCAAATTTCGATACTAGCCGAGTTCGGAATGTGAACCGATCTATTTCCAACTAAATAGGTAGGTACTTCAATTTTAGTAATAAGAAGTACCTAGTTACTATCTAGAAATAATAAATCATCTTCCAGTCGTTACTCGGCACCTCCGCCAAATACACTCCACGAAAACCCAGCTCTAACCGAAATCTATCTACATTACTTACCCAAAACGCTTTCACTCTTCAAGACCTGAACCTGTCCCAACCCAAAGCCCACTGAACTATTTTTTCTCACCTAGATCACTTTTCATTATAAATTCCCGAGAAATTCCTCCACGGTGCCGCCATCTGGTCCGAGATGCCCCAACTATTAGTCAACCATTTTGTTTGCGGTGTCGTGAAGAGCCGCTAGGTGCTGCACCGGCAGCGCATGCTTATTGGTCGGTGGCCCGATGAACGCCCCCTTTTTGTTCCACATTCTGTCCCCTACTCCTCCACCACCAACTACCTCCGGCGGAGTATATTTCCCCTCCGATGCCTCTTGGTAGGGACTCTCATCCGGCCTGGAAGGGGACAATAAACACGTCGTTATGGTAAAGCTGTATTCGAGTTGTTTTATTTCGCATAAAATTGTTAACTGTATCTCAATATTGATTTATGTATGTATTTATAATTTTAAATGTCCATTGCACAAGGTCGAACATGGAATATCCTTTTTTATGGCTGCGAAATGAGTCGGTAATTTGTTTTTACGGATGCTGATTTTTATAGCTATCTTTTTATAGGAGCATATCGACGGACGGCTTATTAATCTATTGGGGGCATAAATCACGAGAACTTTGTTGGACATACATTAGTAGGTACCTAACTAGTTTTCTTCATGGCCAATATTTATGTATGTACACTGAAAGAAAAATGTATATAATAATTAACAAATTGCAAGTTTGAGCATTATTTATTCAATATTAAAGAATGTTTTTAATTTTTATTAAAATAAATTTGTTGTTGATAACAATTCCTCAATATTCTAATTCACATCAATCATCAATTAATATTTAATTTATTACGATTTAGGTATATGTAACATAATGGAACTGGTTACTACATACTTTATCTAGAAAAACTATAGATAGGTTTTATGTTAACATAGTGAATGCATAATAAATCAAGTTAAATGGAGAGAATGAAGAAATGAAATGTTTTAATATAAAGGTAGGTATATAAAATATTTTCTTGTGAACCGTTGAAGAATAACAAAATATTTTATATGAAAACGAACATTTGGAGAATATTTATTAGTTCCAAATGATTTTAAAAGGCTGTTAAGATATTTACTTGTTCCGGCTTAGGTATGTATCTAGGTATCTTATGTATCTAGATAAGTAGGTATGGCGTACCTACCTAAAACGCATTGGCAAAATGGCTAAGTACCTATTTATAAAATTCGTTAATAATTAACATACCTATTAGTTTTTTATATCACACAGTAAATCATAGGCAACTTCGTAACCCATGATTTTCAGTGTAAAATTACATACCAATGTATGGTTACCAGAAGTATGTATTATTACATTTCCTGTCGAAAATAACACATAGTGTTTACGAAAATTACTTATGTAAATTTACATAGGTATCACAAATGTTAATGTATATATTGTGGATGTATTTCATATACATTTTTTGTGTATTATCGTTTCTATTATGTGAATTTACATTATATATCAGTATGTGTACTGGGAAGAAATCTACATTTACTTATGTAAATTTACGTATCACAAATTTTAATGTAAATAGTTTGGATGTAATTTTACAGATCATTTAGGTAAAATTCCAATTTCACAATATATTTTCACATACGTGATTTACCTAGGTATATGTTATCTATATTTTGTATTATATCAATTTACATTCAATATCAGTATTTTTACAAGGGGTAGTAATCAATATTATTATGAATTGAGGGTTATTTATAATACAGATAGATACAAAACCGGAACGGCAAAGTTACTTTCCCGGTTTAGGACGGAAAAAAATATTATAATATGGAATAAAAATCGGCACGTGCGGGTTTTAGAACGGAAAAGTAACCGTGTAAAATTCCTCTACTTTTTATGGAATTATACATATTTGCTTGTATTGCAGGAAATTCACAATCAGCGCCTGTAAAATTCCTCTGCTAAAATGTAATACGTAATTATGTAATTATATATATTTGCATCGAATTACAGTAAATTCGCAATCAGCGCCTGTAAAATTCCTCTGCTAAAATGTAATACGTAATTATGGAATTATATATATTTGCATCGAATTACAGTAAATTCGCAATCAGCGTTTGTAAAATTCCTCTGCTAAATGTGAACTTACTTAATCATGACTGAAATTTTGCAGGAGACTAGTAATTTTACGAATGTCCGTAAATTTACATAAAAGCTACGAATATTTTACATGATTTTGAAAATTTCAGCCAAGTCAATGTAGATACACAGCCACTTTTTACAGAGCAGTTAGACTTGGTAATTGCTAACAAATACTACTTGTATATAGGTAAATTGATAACTTTTAAAAATAATTTTCCTAATTATTTGTGAAATTACGTCGTTTTATCTACACTTATTAAACATAAAATTTACTTACAAATTATTGTATATTTTCTCATTTGAAAAAAATATTACGATTTTAATATGAAAATAGTTTTTGCGTGAAAGTCGTGTATTTACGTAAATGTTTATAATTTGTGTATCTTTTCTATCTATCTATCTATCTATCTATGTATACTTTTGAAGGTGATGATTAAAAAATATATTTCTCTTTTTATACCTCTAGAAACAAATAATCATATGCTTGTTCTCAAGTTTTATTAATTTTTTAGAATGTCTAGATTATCTGCAGCTATACATTGGCCTCACAAATCAGCGCCTGCAAAATTCCTCTGCTAAAATGTAATACGTAATTATGGAATTATATATATTTGCATCGAATTACAGTAAATTCGCAATCAGCGTTTGTAAAATTCCTCTGCTAAATGTGAAATTACTTAATCATGACTGAAATTTTGCAGGAGACTAGTAATTTTACGAATGTCTGTAAATTTACATAAAAGCCACGACTATTTTACATGATTTTGAAAATTTCAGCCAAGTCAATGTAAATACACATCCACTTTTTACAGAGCAGTTAGACTTGGTAATTGCTAACAAATACTACTTGTATATAGGTAAATTGATAACTTTTAAAAGTAATTTTCCTAATTGTTTGTGAAATTACGTCGTTTTATCTACACTTATTAAACATAAAATTTACTTACAAATTATTGTATATTTTCTCATTTGAAAAAAATAGTACGATTTTAATATAAAAATAGTTTTTGCGTGAAAGTCGTGTATTTACGTAAATGTTTATAATTTGTGTATCTTTTCTATCTATCTATCTATCTATCTATGTATACTTTTGAAGGTGATGATTAAAAAATATATTTTTCTTTTTATACCTCTAGAAACAAATAATCATATGCTTGTTCTCAAGTTTTATTAATTTTTTAGAATGTCTAGATTATCTGCAGCTATACATTGGCCTCACCAATCAGCGCCTGTAAAATTCCTCTGCTAAAATGTAATACGTAATTATGGAATTATATATATTTGCATCGAATTACAGTAAATTCGCAATCAGCGTTTGTAAAATTCCTCTGCTAAATGTGAACTTACTTAATCATGACTGAAATTTTGCAGGAGACTAGTAATTTTACGAATGTCTGTAAATTTACATAAAAGCTACGAATATTTTACATGATTTTGAAAATTTCAGCCAAGTCAATGTAAATACACATCCACTTTTTACAGAGCAGTTAGACTTGGTAATTGCTAACAAATACTAGTTGTATATAGGTAAATTGATAACTTTTAAAAGTAATTTTCCTAATTGTTTGTGAAATTACGTCGTTTTATCTACACTTATTAAACATAAAATTTACTTACAAATTATTGTATATTTTCTCATTTGAAAAAAATAGTACGATTTTAATATGAAAATAGTTTTTGCGTGAAAGTCGTGTATTTACGTAAATGTTTATAATTTGTGTATCTTTTCTATCTATCTATATATCTATCTATGTATACTTTTGAAGGTGATGAATAAAAAATATATTTTTCTTTTTATACCTCTAGAAACAAATAATCATATGCTTGTTCTCAAGTTTTATTAATTTTTTAGAATGTCTAGATTATCTGCAGCTATACATTGGCCTCACCAATCAGCGCCTGTAAAATTCCTCTGCTAAAATGTAATACGTAATTATGGAATTATATATATTTGCATCCAATTACAGCAAATTCGCAATCAGCGTTTGTAAAATTCCTCTGCTAAATGTGAACTTACTTAATCATGACTGAAATTTTGCAGGAGACTAGTAATTTTACGAATGTCTGTAAATTTACATAAAAGCTACGAATATCTTACATGATTTTGAAAATTTCAGCCAAGTCAATGTAAATACACATCCACTTTTTACAGAGCAGTTAGACTTGGTAATTGCTAACAAATACTACTTGTATATAGGTAAATTGATAACTTTTAAAAGTAATTTTCCTAATTGTTTGTGAAATTACGTCGTTTTATCTACACTTATTAAACATAAAATTTACTTACAAATTATTGTATATTTTCTCATTTGAAAAAAATAGTACGATTTTAATATAAAAATAGTTTTTGCGTCGTGTATTTACGTAAATGTTTATAATTTGTGTATCTTTTCTATCTATCTATCTATCTATCTATGTATACTTTTGAAGGTGATGATTAAAAAATATATTTTTCTTTTTATACCTCTAGAAACAAATAATCATATGCTTGTTCTCAAGTTTTATTATTTTTTTAGAATGTCTAGATTATCTGCAGCTGGCCTCACCAATTGCTTCGAAGTCACGTTTTGGAGGCAAGAAAAAGAAATCGTTTCAGTGGAAACCATCAGTTATTGATAGTAGAGAGGGTATGATTATAGGAGTTTAAGTTAGTCTTTATGCAGTAGTTATAATACCTACTTAAGTCTGAATTTATTTGACAGTATCTATTTTATTTAGTATTTGTGTATTAATCGGATATGTAAGTTACCTATTAGTTATTGTGCATCACGCATCGCGCATTGTGCATCCCGCATCGTTTTTTAAAGTTGTTCATTTATCGTATCGTTGAATCGTACATTATGTTGTAAAATAGATGGAAATGGTAAATTTGAAGTAACATTTTTAAAGAAGTATACGCAAGGATTTATATTTCTGCAGATTGAAGACATTTCCAGTGTTGAGAGAGAGGTTGCCCAATCCCTCGACAACTTCAGGAACATCAAGCATCATATCTTCAATTTATTACCAGTTTTTTTTGTTACGATGTCCAGTGATGTTAAAAAAACTAATTTTACATTATTTCCTGCCTAATAAATTTTCACTCTAATCACTACAACCTCCATTTCTTTTGACGTAGTAATATCCCCCCGCTATCGACGAGCAGTGCTGTGGAAGTTCTTCTCAGATGATGCCCTGTATCCTCTTCCCAATTTGGAAGCTTCAAGTACAATGCCATCCTTTGCTACACTACCAATTTTATGGATACCGTACATTTATTTAAACGTACATTTATTTACTCTATATTTACTTAAATGTTCATCTCCCAAGATGGTGAAAGTCTTATTATAAGTTTTAGTGTTAGGAATTTTAATTAGCAGCAAATATCCGATGTTTTCAATATCATGAATTGTCATCTTCACTAGTTTGTCGCAGCAACATGCCCCAGATATACCAAAATTATCCGAGAAAATAAGAAGTGATAAGCACAATATTATGAAACAAACAAAATATAATTTTATTACTTTTATCGCCAAATACGTTTCTTCTGAAGCATCAGATGGCCGGCAAATGCAAAAATCAAGGTTCTGTCAATATTTTGAAACATTCCAATGGACTAATTCTACTCTTCTATTTGTGTAATAGAGAGTATACCTAAAAAAACACAAAAGTCGAACTGAATTTCTTGCCGCACCGTCAACCCGATTTCGATGATTTTTTGTTAATTATAGCCTCCTTCTTCAACAAGGGCTCATGGTAGTATCTCTAATTCGAATTTAAGTTTTGAGGTATACACAGGGTGTTACACTGAAGTAAAGTTTTTTTCATGAACTTTGCAACACCCTGTGGAACGCTCTGATTTAAACGGTCGGTGTGTAACTACTGATGTTAGACTGTAGCCCCATTTTTTAAAAAATCTTTTCGTTCTCTTTTGAACTCGTTATCTCTATTATTAAAGGAGATACACAGAAGAGATACGGAGATACACAACTAAACTGAGAATGCAGTATTATTGTAGTAATTTAATAGCAAGAACAAAAATCAATAAAACGGACGAAGAAATCAATTCCGTGTATTTCCATTCCGTGTACTTCTAAGCTGTCACTCTGGAAATACCGGAAAAAATATAATCCTGCTAATATTTTTTATGTCAACAATCAACAAAATTTTAACCCAACAAAATTTCAAAGCGATTCTACGAAAATAGTTTCAGAGGGCTTAAAAACTAATTATTACTGGAAAAACAGGAAAACTGATATCACAGATTTTATTAACCAATGTGACATTTGACAAGTAGCTAAATATTCTCGACAAAATCCATATTATGTCCCATTAGTATTAACTGAAACACCAAATAAACCTTTCCAAATTTTACATATACCTAGATCTTTTTTCATTCGAAAAACAAATATTTCTAACTATTAAGTATAGATAAATTTATAAAATTATGACAAGCATTCGCAAGTACTAAAGAATGCCATATCAGTACAAGAAAATCTTGTTATGTTTTTGTCTTCTTACGGAATCCTCGAAACTATAATCGTAGACAACTGTACAGAATTTAAAAATGAGACAAAAGACTCTTAAAGATACAAAAAATCAAAACTCATTTCACTACGCCTAAACATCTTGAATCAAATTCTCCTCTTGAAAGATTTCACTCAACATTAATCGAACACCAGAGAATCCTAAAACAAACTCATAAAGACTATACAATTAATTCCCTACGCACTAATTGCCTATAATAATACAATACATTCTGCAACAAAATATACTCCTTTCGAATTAACAATTGGACACACTAGCCTCAGAGATCCTATTGACCTTATTCCTATGATATTTTACTCTGACTATATTACCAGCCATAAAGACAAACTAACGTCTCTGTATAAAGAAATTGCAGCAGATGAAGAATTAAATAAACAAAAAAGTTTTGATGGAATTAATAAAGAAGGCGAGAATCAGTTCCACTTTAAAATTAATCAAACTGCCTATAAGAGACTAGAAGAACGCTCCAAACATAAAAATAGATTTAAAGGACCATATATATATTAACAGAGTTACTTGAACGTAATAAAGCAAAAGTAAGAAATAGTAAAACTAAATATACTGAGATAATGCATCTTAAAGAGCTTAAGAAACCTCATATTATTTCAGATGCAGGTTCTTCCAACCAGGAATATACCAACCAACATACCAATTCTTATAAAAATTATGTTAGAATATCAAGTATCCTTGATAAATCCCTCTATAAATATTTTTAATTAACTTGTTCATAATATTTCATAGAACCACTTAATTTAATCACATAAGTAATATATCAGAAATTAAAGATTTCAGATATCAAACAATTTATACTGTACTTGATAAAATAGAAGTAGCAATTTATTTTGTTAAACTTAATAATCTACATAATTCAATTTTAAAGCCAACTGAATTATTATCTGAACTTAAAAGTATGAAAACTTACTTAAATGATGTAAACTTACATCTTACCTTTAATAGACTTGCTTTTAAAAATGTTATGAATATTAAAAGTTTTTAAAAATGATAAATGTGAGGAAATATCACTATGACTTGGAATATAAAAAAAAATTAAACGAAATATTCCTGTTTATGTTTCCATATGGACGGTAATGTTGTACTTAATTTAGTGCTTATTATTCTATACCAGATTTATAGTAAATATATTTCAAAGTTCTTAAAAATCAAATCAAATTCAAATAATTAAAATAATTCTAATATAATCTGTTCAAAAATTACTCAGAGAATAATTTTTAAATTAACATGGGCGGAGTTACTATCCCACATTGTAAGCTATATTTATAATAATATAACTGCATAGTGCATACTGCAAAGTCAGAAATAGATAACACCGACATTATAAATAAGCTTTCGTGCCTTTGTCATACACTTTTTGCTCGAACCTGTTACTGTTAGTTTGTCAAGTCTCTGGAGATAAAATTGTAAAAATTTGTTTCGCTCGACCCGAATCGAAACTTACGTGTAAGCCTGTATTTTGTATTTCCGAGATTACGTTACTGATACTCGCACGAGGATCGGTATTAAAACATAATATGCAATGTAAATTGCCATGTATTTGTTTATATTTAAATAAATGAATACGGTATTTAAAGTACGATAACTTAATGTATTTGCTTGTCGAACAGCTGTATTTAATTTACCATTAATTTTGCATGCAGACATTAAAATTTGTAGTATATACCTGTCGTGTTTTATAATAATATGTTTATTTAATATTCTTTCTCCTATCATAGTATTACCAAAATAAACCTACTTTCAAAGTAACAAAAAGCTCGTTTATTTTTGTTGGGAATGTACGTAGGTAAATTCCTATAAGAAAGCATTTAACGTGTTTCTTTGATTTAAGTGATAAGTGATTTAAGTTTTGCGGATACCATACTTCTGTTAATAGTTAAACTTCATAACTGATTTTTCCAAACTATTCGTTTTATACCTACAAAGTAGAAGGATGAGTGTTGCCCACATATTTGAAATATAGATAAGATAGGCACTAAAAAAGGGTGTTTTAATACTATGCATATAATTATTATAAACAAGGATTATGAAACAATTATGACTATCATTATGTAAGTATTACAGTTCGATATAAATTATCTGCGCAACTTAAATCTTAAGAATGCTATTAAATTAACTTAATCATGCATCCAGATGCTATCTCTGAAGTCAGCCCGGACAGATAAAATGTACATAAAGTCTTCAGGCTTTAATTTTATTAGTTTTTAACGACTTATTAAAAGACCATATCGGTGAAAATCAACCGATTCAGATGCGATTAACTCTTCAGAAGGGCGTTTTTTTCCAGCATGCTACCACGTTTCGTCCGTACATCCTAATTTAATTAGATATATTCTCACCATGATACCCACGTCCTACAGAGATAATTGTGGGTGTTCTAATTTTGTTGTTTTCACTAGCGACAAGACGAGGTCAAAAGATGGTACTTTATCAGACCATATAGTAATGCCATATGCAGACGAAATTGTGTTTAGTTCATAAAAATACGACCTGAAAATATGAGAATTAAGAAAATATTCATATGATGGGTTTGAAAGCTACTTGTAGGTAGACATCAATGGTCGTTTAGTAGATATGACAAAATATATTTAAAATGTAACTACACGATAGTAACTAGAATAACATATAACACTGTCTTTAACAGTTAATGAAGTAAACAAAAATGGAGGAAACAACGAAATCGGTAACAGGAAGGACATATTATATAACCATAATTTTAAAACAAATTTTAAAGCATATATAACTAGACTTTATACCGCTTTTATCAATATTTATAAATTATATATATCTACCTATAATACATAATATGTATATATGTTTTTAGATAAGACATGAGATATTATCATAGATGATTACGAATACAAAATTATATATGTATGTGTTAATATATATATTAATGTATATATGTATGTATCAGATATAGAAGGGAAAATGATAGTATAGACTAAATAGGAAGTAGAAATGTAAACAATAGGATAGTGTATAGTAGACATAGTGAAGGTGTAACGATGCTAAACACAAATAAACTCGATAACTAAAGTGAGAAAGTGTACATGATATAGACTTTATTAAAAAATTTATTCAAGAGGTCATGAAAACAAAAAGAGAAACCAAGGAAGAAAAATAATAATTGAAGAAAAATGAAAAATTAAAAAATGGATAGCAGATAGAGATTGGGAACGAGTTGTGCAGATAATAATTAAGAAGAAAGTAAAGGCGAGGAGAGAAAAGATTGATCGTAGATTGGAAATATAAATTTGTAAGCAGTTTGCAGAGAGAAAAAGGGGAGAAGAATATTAAAGGAGTTATTGGTTTGCATGAGGGCATATGGACGGGGCATGCTGAAGTTTAATAAAGGTTAGACGGACAAGGTCGAGATGTGAAAGCGTATAGAAGCGACATTGAACAAAGTTAAGGTACCTTATCACATTATGCGTATATAAGTCATGACTATAAAACAATTTTAAATAGAGCTCAAAGATATAATATTTTATTAAACCTATTTGGACTTAAACCCTCAAAATTTCTACAAGAATCAGAAATGTCAACAATTTTATATTATGTTAAATAGAGGATAGACATTTTTATGATATCTTTAATTACACTTTCTCTTATCCACCATATCTATATTCTCATTTGATCATATACACATATCTAGAACATGGTAATAATCGAATTTGTTTGAATAAATGTGTAAATTGATATATGTTATTTTTCTTCGTGTTGTGGAGTGCATGGTTTTTCTCATAGCTTACTTCTAGATCCCACTACTGAAATAAGTACGTAGGTATATTGATTTACTGAACATAGCCGGAGCATAAGAGGTATAAAAAGGTGTACTTATATATAAAATTTTCAATAAGATTTTCAATTAATCTAATTAAATTTACCCAGTACAAAAATAACATTATAATAATGATAAATTGCTGCGAATTATTTTAAGAAGTGAATTATCAGAAAAGATTAAGGAGTTTTTCATTGAGAGGGTTGGAGAAAAATGTTTTTATTTATTTTCCCATCATGCCAGAATTTAAAAGATTAAAATTTAGTGGACAATTTGCACTAATAAAATAACAGTTTGTGGTAGTATTTATGATACTAGGATATGGTTACAAAGGGGTAAAGATTCCAACCCCTCTCATATAATTACTTAAACAGAACTTTTTAATTTATTTATTTTAAAATTAGATATGCATAGATTGCGTCAATTGCAACTTTTTTGACACTAAAGTTTTCTTGTACTGCAAAAATTGACAACAACTTCACAGTTGATTTTTTTTTGAACCACCAGACAGATTATGATTTTTTTATTGTTATTCCTCGGTACTGACGCCTTTGCAAAAATAATTATGATATAGTTATTTGAGCTATGTGTAAAGCACCATCGCAAAAACATCAAAACATGTCTAGGATCCTTCGCAAAAACATCTAGAAAGCGACAGAAAAAAGAAACAAAAGCATACCCATGGGTAAAAAACAACGTTCAGAGTAGGGAAAATTAATTCAAAATTCCATATTTTTTGGGATATAGTGAATTGTCTCTTACTGAATTATGCGAGCTGTTTTGGACAGTTTGCATAATTTTTCGACAGTTTTGTTTACAGCTACCTTCTTGACGAAACAAGATAGTATGAATGTATGAAAGTAAGAATTATCAAGAACCCCATATAACTCTGGATGTACTGTAATCCTAAACCTAGGCATCGATTTTATTGGGACTCTAAAGCAGATATCAGATAACGTGAATAGATCGAAAGAACTTGCTGGATTTACGAGTTACGAAAGTTTATTGAAGCGACACCAAAAAAATCGAAGAGGAAAGCTCAATCAACGAAACAGGCGAGGGCTCAAAAACCAAATCACGTTATTGTGAATGATCACTTCGTTAAAAAAAGTGCTCCTTGAATTCGATATTAAAAACTCGCCTCAGATTTTATGCAACCTTGATGAAAAAAATTATCACCTAACTTTACACCACACAGAAACAGTCTTAGACCCAAAAGGTGAACGAGGCAATTTTTTATAAAATGGTTAGTTTTTCTTTGTCGCTAAATACAAGGCAGTAGGAAAAGTTCCTCTAATTTTGGATGTCGAGATCTCTTCGTCGAGATCTCTTTGTCGAAATGTTTCTTTAGCTCTCGTAAAAAAACGCCTTGCTGCTCCTACTGATGCTAAAAACCTGACATGGTACCCGATAAATTTAAAACACTACGAAAAAGTCATTAAATTATTAAGCTCAGTTGTTGAAAAAGGATATTTTCTGTGAAAAAAATAATATTCAAACTGAATCCAAAGAGTCCAACAGTTGGCAAGGCAGAGAGAAGGCAATAAAAGTAACTGGGATGTGTACCTACTATATCCAAAGAAGATTATCAATGTGAAATATGTCGGATTAGCCGAAGATACTGACGAGTTTCAATGCGCTGACTGCTTGCTTGACTGAAAAAATTTAAATGTACGTAATATTTCTGTTTAATGACGGTGATCGGACCATATTACAAACAAAGTCATATGGTCCGAGACACGTTTTTGTTTTTATTGTTTATCTCCAGAGTTTCTTAGTTTTTTAAATTTTAAAAAAAATATGTTGATTTGAAATTGTTGTTTCCACATTTTGCAAAAAAAATTTTTGTTCTAACGTTTAATTTTATTTGGCTCGTACTTGAAGTGAAAGTAGGCCATATTATCCGAATGTGCCTTATAGAAATTAATAACTGTTTTGCAAAGATAATGGCTACTGCAAATAAAATAAGTTGTTTTTGGTACCTATCCTTTTGTATTAAATGCAATGAGGGGGAATCGTGCGCAATTTCGCACACTATTGCCCCCAAATTTTCATTGTTATAGGTACCACAAACACTTATCTAAAATTAGCAAAAATCCGTGTACCTATGTATGCTTTAGATACTATAGTGTAAGAATACATTCAGTTCAAAATTATCCGTTAAGAATTATGCGACTACCATATATGAAATTACATAAGTGCAATATAAGAAAACACGTTGCTTCATTTCGTCATCCACAAACTCCTGAAACTGAAACTCCTTCCTGATCCACAAACTCCTTCATCCTCAAACTGAAATGAACTAACCCCGAATAGTGTGGAAGACTCGTATAACGATATTCTTTCCCTTACTCGAAACGTAAATTTGCGAATAACCAAATTAAAAAAAGATGAAAATTAGGTTGGAAGTTCGCGAGAAAATTTTGTTTTTAAATGGTGTCCAATTTTTACTGCTGCCTACGCTTTAATGCAATTGATATTTCAGTATCGTTATATACATATCTGTACAAATATCAAACGCTTTTAAATAGAAACAAAACTAATAAAAAAAAATATTATTACGTTTTCTCTAATAGGTACCTAAAGTAATGCTATCTCTTGCCAATTTCATAGTAGTGGGAAATGGGGAATCTTCCAGTCGACTTTTCGAAATCCTTGGCATAGCATTTGACTTATCCGTTACAGAACTGTACAACCTGCAAGTAAATTGTGGTCGGTAAACGATGGTAGCTCGCCGATAATATGTAAATCTCTCTTTTATAAATATTCATTCGGACGACAGATGCCGCGGCGGTCGCAGCTCAACCGGAATTTAAGTTCCGGTAGGACATGTCTTTGTTTCCCGCGTGGCAGGGGCGCCATACGGCTGATCCGAATCGAGCCAGGGTGGGACTTAATCCACAAAATATTACACATAAAACACGGGAGGTCATCCGAGAAAGAATCTGATGTTCATTCGTTTAGTATATATGTTGATGTAGCTACACCTATATAATAATAAATACGGCTAAAGCCCTCAACCGTTAAACCTTTAGCTTATTAAACCTGTTTTTTTTTACATTTATATGTACCATAATTGCTATAAACTAATAAAATTCTCTATAAAATTTTTTACAGTAGCTAAAGTTCATTATTATGAAGGATATCGTGGTGGTCTACTCTGTCTAAATATATAGAAGAGTATCATAGGAAATTTGCGCTGACAAAAATGATCATCGCGTGGCATCTACGCTTGTTAAACTATCACAATTTCCTCAATACAAAAAAAATCATTTAGAATGTCTTTGCCGTTAGCTACGAAAATGTTAGCTATTTGCCATAGTTCCATTTAAGCTATACTTAACTTTCTTCTTCAAAAGACATTTTTTTGTAATGCTCGACATTTTTATCAATTGTAGCAGACTTTAAACATTGTTATGCTTTAAATTTGCGTCAACTTAAATACATCACGACTCATGGGTGCCGATAAAGGGCACCATCACTTAAGTCCAAGTACGTCCCTGTCTTTCTGTTACAACCACTGTCAATACATCCAGCAAATTAAATATGTATCCGTGGCCTGATCTGACAATAAATATACGCTATCTCCTAATATCTATGCGGAACCGAGTTCCACGCTGTATTTTTTTCTAATTACCGACTTTTTGTCATTGGAATATAATAACCGTGTCTTCACCGAATGCTACGTGTATTTTGCGGCCCTTATCATTTTGGAGATCCTTATCTGGCTAACACAATAATTACGGCTGATGAATGGAACTGGAAAAGCTATTAAGTTCAATTAAGTCTACACACGGGGTAAAAGTAATTGAGAATTATCATGTTAGCATAGGCACCAAGAAAAAAGTCATGGGATGTAAAGATCATTTATCACCAAAGCTATGCAAAAGTTGTCAATTTTATTTCAGACAGCATTTCTGAAACAAGCATTATTGTTTAGTAACTGCGATGTTTTAAAAACAGAAGTGACATTGCAAATAGGAAATAGGTTAATGTAGGTATTGGTGTTTCGCCCCCGTGTACATGTTTATATTTTTACTGCATTCTGCCGACACAGTTAGAGTGTAGCGGGGAAAACAGGGCCTAAACCCTTTCTATAAAGTATGTGTAGTTGACTGACCGCGTATAGGAAAACCAACACTTGCCACATGTAATTCTCAAATTTCTCAATATTCAATTAAAATATCAAATTCCACAATACTATATTAAAGTTGTATGCAGTATTTATGAATGTCATAAAAGAAAAACTGTGTGTACAATAATATATTATAGGCCAAGATGTTAGCCATTTTTACATTTATTTTCGTCTACTTTAATTATGGCAATTCCGTAAACACTTATTTTTATAGTTAAAAGCGGCAAAGCCGCTCTATTGTAGACCCATGACCGGATATGCCAGCAGTATATCTCTTTTTAACTTATTGGAATGACGCGCCGTCTGTGTTTAGTTCAAACAGTAGCAAACGTTCGCCTTTTAATGGGCGGGTTTGCGGGAATTACGCGCATATTCTGTAATCTGTAACGGTCATTTGCGATAGAGTAGTGCGTTGATTGACATATTCGCGTATATACGGAAACGTACCACTTAGAAGTTGTACAAGTTCTTTCACCTTCATTGAGGATCTTCGGAGTGATGTACGATTTGTTTTATTGATCATTTATATTTGAATTTAATATATTCATACCTCAACTTTTGTTGAGGTATGAAA
>CAXKVY010010601.1:0-20009 GCA_964058915.1 Tetropium fuscum
ATAAAACGACTGATTAGGTTACTTGACGTTTCGGTCCCTTTCTTGGGCCTTTTTAGAATACTCACAAAATACACAAAATAAAATATTCTTTTGAAAAAGGCCCAAGAAAGGGACCGAAACGTCAAGTAACCTAATCAGTCGTTTTATTGCTACTATCCCAAGATAAACCCTCCAAAAAAAATATATAAAGATAGCAAAGAAATTAGAAGATAAATATATATATATATATATATATATATATATATATATATATATATATATATATATATATATATATATATATATATATATATATATATATATATATATATATATATATATATTAATTTAAATTTGATTTTGATTTGATTTTGGACTACCTGCCTGGTGATTTTGAGTCACTGCTACTGTTTTACCGAATGGTAGAAAAACTTTAAGTTTTTTAAAGATATTACTTCGACGGCGTAAGCCGTGGGTATTTGCTTATATTTGGCATCGGCAAGGAGCGGCAATTTATTTCATTTTTTTATTTAATCATCGTGACAATTTGCATACCACATTCCTGTGTTGCTCAAGTTTTGGGAATTCAATCAAAATTTAATTGCAACATTTAACTTTGCAATATTTTTATTATAATTAAAACTCATATTTTTGATTATTTTAACTATTAATCTAGTTACTTTATTTAAATTCATTTTAGTATAAATTTCACTCTTGATATTCGGTTCAAGCGGGAATTTATACATATATTTTTTTATCCAGATTTGTAAAACCTGATACTGATAAATTTTTCTTCCACATCTTATGACCGAGAATCAATTCCTGTGGTGAGCAGAGACCATTATTACCGATTCCTGAACGTTAGACTGGAAGATACCTCCTCCTGCAGCCGGCAAATTCCACCCATTGCGGTATACATCACCCTTAGAGGCAACGTCTCAGCTCAGCTGGACCACCAAGCCGAAGCTTGAGCCTAGGATCCTAGGAGGCCAAGTTCATTCACGAGGGGATCTCCAGAGAAGAGAAAAGGTATTTTTGAATAATTAATTGCCCCTAGGAATTACCAGGTCTTAAAGAATATTTCTACTTTACTTTACCAAGGTTTACAATTCACTTTTGCTGTAAATGATAAATTTCTCGACTTGACCTTGTGTCAAGAGTGAACATTTTTTATTGTTTTAACCTTAAGCCCTTCAGGCTACCTAATCAAGTAGAATCTTTTTAACGCCCCTCAGGCAATCAATTGTAAATTTTAATTTTAAGTTAAGATCACTGTGAACCATCAACTGGTAATAAAAATATTTTTGTAATATATTGTTTTAAAAAAATCTTATTCTTTTGTTTCTCTGGGAAAAGTCTGAGTCACAAGAGGTCACAGCTGATAATTATTGCCTGATCATTTCTGCGGTCTTCTGTACTATTAAAGTACTCTTGACCTGGCGCCCAAGTATTTTTATACAAAATTTTAAGTAGAAGTAGATCAAGCCGGTCATTGTCAAGCTGTGATTTTTCTGGCGATATATCTAAAGGTATCTAAGTGCCAGCCTCTAGCAAATCCACTTATCCGCGACCTCCGTATTCAACTGAGCAGCCGATAGGCAACAAAGAAAAAATTCATTACGTCACATCTCCTGGATGAGAGGCCCTTTAATTAAGGTAATGTAATTAAAGAGGAGAGGTGTTACAATCTTCAATCGAATATTGTGAAACATCTTTGTTTTCCGGTATATATATATATATATATATATATATATATATATATATATATATATATATATATATATATATATATATATATATATATATATATATATATATATATATATATATATATATATATATATATATATATATATATATATATATATATATATATATATATATATATATATATATATATATATATATATATATATATATATATATATATATATATATATATATATATATATATATATATATATATATATATATATATATATATATATATATATATATATATATATATATATATATATATATATATATATATATATATATATATATATATATATATATATATATATATATATATATATATATATATAATACACCTTACGGCGGTCCGGGTACTGTATAACTGATTATTATGTATTTCCTTGCGTGTAGTTTCCATTTCAAACTTTACTCATGTTCTGGTAGATAATCTATAAATCAGGGCGAAAACCTCACTAAAATGGTAAATGTCACAAACTACAAACTTTGTGGTTTGTAGTGTAAGTGGATAATATCTATTGAATTAGATAGGCATACATTTTAGGTAATTTCAGGAAAGGAAATACCGCTTGAGGAATCCTAAATAACATTTATTATACATGGTTTACTCCTAAAATAGATGACTATAGGATTACTATAAAAATACGTCATTACAGAAGGATCGTTGCCAGTGAAAACACTTCCACATAACAAAGATTTACTCAAATACCTTTTACGAGTGCTGAATTGTTACATTCGGCCTAGTTTCTCAGTCCTCTTGCCTATTTCTACGATCGCTATACACATTCTACTTCCATTTGACATGCCCTCTTTGTGCTCCGAACCACACGGCGTCGTGTAGATTTATATTATATTTGTGTACCTCGGTAATACCATTAAGTCGTAATATTGTGTCACCGAAGTTTCGTATTGGAATAAACTTTATAACGCATCTAACGCCTTACATTACACATCGAAATAAATGACGTGGTAAGCGTCGAAGTTCTTGTGTAACAACCGCTTTGGTTAACGTAAGTTATGGAGAAGTTGCCACATATGTTCTTGTTTCATTCATAAACTATAACTACATTAAATAGTAGAGCAAGTAGGAGTTACCTGATTTATTGTGCTAATAATAATTAGTGGTGGAATTGACAATATAAGCTTGTGACGTTCTTTCCCTTTCGTGAACAGTTACCACGTTACCCCAAAGACGGTACAATGGGGCCCTAGATAGCTTCTAGCTGGAGATAGAAAATGTCCAGAGGCCAACGTGATTCACAGGGAGTAGGGAATACTATCGTAAACAATAAGACAACTATATTGTTTTAATAAGTTTATTCTATTTTACTTAAAATCTTCAGTCATCAAGAACTATAAGAAAGCAAGTGATTGGTTTTTAGCAAGCAGAGGTATTTAAAGCGGGGAAGTACTAATAGCGGGGAAATTGATTTAAGTCAAGTAAAACACTAGTCCATGCATGGGGAAAAAGCAACACTAAAGGCACCTATGCACATACATATAAAGGCCATAAAATGTCAACACTAGGAATTTAATGCAACGCAGGCTCTAGAGAACACAGAAAAGGGGAAATAGAAAATACAAAAAAATCGCTTAACTCATTTCAAGTTGTTTAATTCGACTTACAGTCGACTATGTGCGGGTTAACAAACCACAACAACACACAACAGTCATTTTCTTAATAAATCCCCCACTACTATGGAAATAACAACGTATTTATTTTATAAGAAAGCACTTTGATAAACACGAAATATAAGTAGCGTCACTGCACTCTGCTCGACAAGCTTCGACAAGGAATAAAATGGTCTCGTACCACACGACCAAGACGATAGCCTCGAAAATATCACGTGCCATAAATCTGTCACCTAGTTTAAGCGCGCTAATCATAGAAAACCATAGGAACGAAAGAATAGGGACATAGAAGGTAACTAGATGCGTTTACACCAGTCAATGTGTGAGCGCATCTAGTTCCATGAAAAACGTCACAATACCATAACACAAATGTTATAGTATTGTGGGATAAAGTATAACCAAGGCATAATTTTTTTTAGTAGTCTTATTTCAAAGGGAACAAAGCTTTCACAACAACAATGTTAGGTGAAAAAAAAGTACTTACATTTTTCCAGTGGGCACAGTACAATATCCTACCAATTAAAAATATTGTTATATCTATCTAATTATTTTATAACTTATAGTAACGTTACCTTCTATAATTGAGCTTCTATAAGAAGCTCGCCGCCACTTATCGTCGGGGTATCCAGCAGGCATTCCTGTAGATATATTTAAGAAAAACAATATTTAACTTTTGTTTTGATATATGTTGAAATAAAAGTACATTGTGTTTTTATTTTCGAAAATAAGATACACTTGAAATGAATACACAATATAGACACGACACATAAAATAGATTTCCCTCTCTTTTAATAATTTTTATTTTATACATTTATGTAATTCCACAATCTAGCCTAAAATATATCAGCATGAATAATGTGTTTTACATACAGATTCAGATAACGTAGAATCCTACCGAAAAGAGCTCTACGAAATTCCAGGGCACGTCACGCACAATGCGAAGGCAACTATAAAATATGGCGACGGCTTCATTACCATGTAGCCTGGATAGCTCTACATTAGATAAAGGGGCATAATTTGTTCCTCATGCATGCACATCCGCAGAATTTTCTGATAACGCGTTAACGTTGGCGGTAAGAAAGATTTGAGAGTGAGAAGCTACGCAGACATGACCTCATTTCCCGTTCTATCATCGGCCACAGTACGCACGCTATGCTGTTATGGGGTGATAATTAAATATGCAATCAGTCTTGAAAATATCGCAAAATAATAATCTGAAATATTGACTCAAAAAAGTGACATTCGTTTTAAATATTCGGTAGCCACGTAGCCAGTATGTGATGAACAGATTGTGTCTTACCTACACAAAATAATTATAATATTACTTTAGCCATGTGTGCTTGCTTGCATTGCTTTGTCATTTTTGATTTCTTAAAGCGCAAGTGATATTTTTTTATTTATTTATTTTATTCACATGCATATATAGTGTGACACTCTCTTTGCTGTGGAGTTATTTTACGGGCACCAACTTTTGTTTAGAGTGCAGAAGTACAACTTTTCCCCTACAGGCAGCAAAAAAAAGGCTGTATGGGCCTTAGGTAGCTTCGAGTGGAGATGGCTGAAACACCAAGGGTCACGTGTTTCACAGATCTAAAAGAATACATGTTTTAACAGGTGTATTATTCCTTAATACCTTTCCATCAAATATACAGATATATACATATATACAGGTTATTCAGCAGGTCCATAGCCAGTTAGTTTATACGGGACAAGGGGGAAGACTTTAAAGCGTTGCGTTCCGAAGTCGTGCGTGTCAGCAGTAGTAACTGAAAATGGGGGTATGATTTTGGGGATCTAAAATGGTGGTGAACATTACCGGAACACAAAATGGCGATGAACGATGAACGATAAATTGATTTACGACAGCGCGTTTTATTTAAGAATGGTTTTATTTTTCGACTTGACTGTAAGCAGATCTAAATGTACAATTTAATAACAGTGTATACCTAAAAGTAAATTAGTTTTTATGGCGTATATTAATCTATAATATATGATTATGGAACTTAATAATTAAGTAGGTAACATGAAACTAACTTAATGAGAGGGAAATTATTTCCCCTTGATTACAATAGGAATAGGCCACAAAACCTACAAACTATGACGCACAAAAGGAATCAAAAAAGTAATCAGAGACATTATAAAGACATTTATCCACTAAGAATTCCTTGTCTAATTTTGAAAACATTTTCTATTTTCATACATTTTTTTTCTCTTGGTAAAGCTTTAAAAAGTTTCGTAAGTGGCGTAAGTATTTAGGAGATTTACTTTTAATTTGTAATCTGGTAAAAGGAACATGAAAATCATGTTCTGCCCTCGTATCAACGTGATGACACTGGCTGTTTACAATAAACCATTTCTGATTTCTAATATCATATGTATATAAGATTGGAAAATATACAAAGTACTTGAAACTCCAGCAAAACACCTTAAAATACGTTTTTGGGCGATAAAGACTTGAACAGTTCAAGTGGATTTACCCCTGAACCAAACACAATACCTAAGACGAGATTCAATTTGTGCATAATATACCTAAACAGAGAAGTTGCTCTGAGTAAAGGATCGTTTTTAGGTTTCCGAATAAATATATAGCAGAAGAAAGATTTGAAATTACCCTGTCACATTGTCCTTTCCAGTTGATGTTTCCACATAATACCTACAATATAATGGAAACTTAAATGGAGAAGCTTGTAAGTGTTTTCTAGGTTATGCAATCCGGACGTGTTGGACTGTGTTGACTCTGGAAGTGTTAAATCCTGAGATGAGTTATTGTTTAAAAACAATGGAAGAGATTACTTTAAGAATTAGTTGAAGACAGTTAAGAAAATGTGTAGTGACTGGATGCAAAGACAATTTTAGTAACAGACATTAATTTCCCAAAAATTATGTTGAACTTTTTGACAAATGGGTTAAACATAATGCAAACAAAAGTGTTGAACAGATTTTAAAATCGTGTGTGGTATGCGATTTGTATTTTTAAAATTACGATTGAGTGCCAGGAACAAAAAGGGGTTTGATGAAAACCGCTTTTTCTACAAAACGTTTGCCACTGCCTCTTTTACAGTGGGTGTCTGATTTATTTTATTATTACACATAGTGTAACGTTTACAGTAATTTATTTCTATAATACAGTGAATTTATTTTCAATTGTAGTTTCAATTAAATTAGTCCCGCCAAAAGAGGTTTTAACTGGACAACTAACGCTTGTTGTATTGAGGTGGATAAACAAAGAACTAATCTTCTCAATGTATTGCTGGTTGCATAGAAAAGATCATATAAAAGTAATGTATTACAGATGCCATTATATTGTAAGTGTTATGTGGATGTTTCTGTCTAAATACTGACTTAACAATTATTTACACTATGATATGGTTAAGCAACTATCACCTGCATACATCTACAAGCAGAGAAATAGGTGATAATAAATCATCTATGACTCATATTGTTCTTAATCGGACCCCAATGAGTAATGAGTTAGTTCGCGAAAAACGTTTTTCATCAATATTTTTTTTATACTAACAAATTATTTCCTAAATTCAAGAAATGTTGTAACGCAATTTAGCGCTGGGCTACTAGTTTTAAGATAAACAAATTATGATTCATACAGTCCACACACCAAACTTTCCTAATTTTTCAATTTGCATAAAAAAAATCAATCTCACATACTCTCTAATATTAATTACATAAATTGCACGAGAAACATCAAACAATTTACATTTATATAAAGTAAAATATAAAGTACCTAATTACATTATGAACTTCCTCTAAGTATCGGAATATTAACTAAACTAGTTTGGTATAATTTGACGCGGAACCGAGACAAGCAGTTTGCTGTTCACAGCAGTAAATAGGTGAGGCTGAAATACACAGTGAATACATATCATTCGATCAGAGCTGCATTCGCAGACGACTTGGTAATTGAGTTGGCGCTGAGTGGAGAGTAGAGCGGTTTTACTGGCAGCTCAGATATTTTGCCACGAGGCCATGATATATGTGTAGACAACCATATGTGTAACGTGAGATGCTGACAATCGCCGCCTTGCGGGAAATATAAGCAACATATGCTCGACGTTATTTCGAATGACATTTGACGCCGCTCAGAATAACTGTTCATATTATAAGACTGAAAAATATTCAGCTGCGAGTTTTCAACGAATTATGTAAGTGCACTTAATGGAAGTTTCTTGGCCTTAGTATTATGTCATAACCGTTCTTCGAACACCTAAATTATTATTAAAAAAATATTGTCCACGTATAAAAGGAAAATCATACGTGGTAATGTAAATTTTGTTTGTTTCGTAATATAAATTGTAACACCTATTCTGGTCCAGATTCAGTTTTTAATACTTTAATCGTCTCAACAAATTTATGATGTCAAATACGCCTTAATATTGAAACTTTTTAATAATTTAATAGTAGTATCAAATACAATAAATTTATATCCTGATGTTGATGGAATATTTGGAGAAGTTAACCACTATGATGGCAACAGCTGTAAGTTAAGTAACGAATGTGCCACAAAACGAATGTACAGGGAGATCGTTAAAACCGAGACAAGATTTGAAAACTAAAAAAAGTATATATAGGTACAGCTGTCATATCACCCTGTATAAGGTGCGTGTTTACCAGCTAAAGTGTTTACCAGTTTAGATTAAAGTTCTCAAATCTTCTCAATCCATTCATAAATAAAAAAAATAAAAAAAAAAATAAATAAAAAAATTACAGAAATCGTCATCAACTAATGTTCTTACACATTAGAAATGAATGCAGTTATCATGGATAGAATGAAACACCTCCTCACTGGTATATATAGGAGAAAATATATTTATTTATATATTTATATAAATACAGACAAGATAATATAACCTAATGTCATGCTCATGTTAATGGTCATGTTCATATACATGACCATTAACGTAAGTATCATGTTCGAAAGTATTCTAGTATTCTAAATAGTGACAGGCGTGGATCTCGGTTATTTGAAGTCCTAGAGGGTTGAGACTTCGCCCTTGGGGGGTTGTATCTGGCACCCCCAGATGAAATGTTTGCTGTATTAATCTATTACTTTTTAGCTATGTGTTTGATTCCAGTAAATCCTTAATATTAGGTCTGTAGAATTAGTAGACTTGGAAACAAAGAACATGTATCAAAGGCGATAAAAAAGTCAACCTCCTGCAGCGAAATATTATTGACCTTTTTAATAAAAGTCCAGCTATGAAAATCCTTATCTAAATGGTTTTACTAAGTGGTTTTCTTATCCACTCAGTATTGTCATTGATTTTATAATACTTTCCTTGAACCAGTAATAGAAATTGGTGTGCTTAAACAAGGTATCAACTAAAATTGAACTCCATAAAAGCTTAAGGAAATATCTTCGTTTCCAGCTATGAAAATCCTTATCTAAATGGTTTTACTAAGTGGTTTTCTTATCCACTCAGTATTGTCATTGATTTTATAATACTTTCCTTGAACCAGTAATAGAAATTGGTGTGCTTAAACACGGTATCAACTAAAATTGAACTCCATAAAAGCTTAAGGAAATATCTTCGTTTATGTACAAAAATTCGGCTAATTGCTCAGGCAATGGCATCAAACGTATTCGCTGAAGCCGTGGGCATATAATTGCGCCGGCTAAATGAGGTGTACCTACTCTTATAATTAGCTCTGAGCTGTAATAGCCTGAATGCCACTATCCTCGAGCCGCAGTGCCAAATTTAAATTGTAAATTACATTAGTTAATTAGGCTAAGTTTTAAATGCATCCGCCTTTTACAATCCGGCACTTCCTACCTTGTGTAATTTCGGGCTTGCTGTTTTGTTTAAACATCTCTTTTTAGTCTTTGTGTGGGAGCTTTGTTCTAGCCTGTTAACAGATTCCCCATTCCATCCGATAGAATGGATACGCCGCCAGCATCCAATTGTGTTTTGTTTTTATTTGCCTTTTTCTATGCTCCTCGTTGTATTCTTGGAATTGGTTTTATCTTCATCATTGAGTAGATTACAATGAATCGCTGCTGATGCTTTGTCGAGTAGATAAAATAATCTATAGTGGAGCACAATCGGCCTCAAATTATGCATTTGAAGTATAAGTTGATGAATCCTATACCTTGTTGATAATGTTTTTAGATGTCAGAAATAGGCAAGTATACTTTTCATTGCGCCGGAAAACATAATTAGGAGACATAAGAAAATGTTTTATTTTCTGATCATATTATAGCATTATAGAGGCTCCAAAATATGAATCCATCCCGTACGAACCCGGGTTACTCGTGGTTTGAGTAAGGTTTTCAAAAACGTGGGTATAACAGCGATTCATTCGTCGAGCAACAAATTACAACAACTTTTAGACAATCCAAAGGATAAAATTGTTCCAAATGAAAGGTCTGGGATTTACGAAATTAGTTGTAATTATTGTGATCGAAAATATGTTGGACAAACGAGACGATCAATTAACACCAGATTTAAAGAGCATATAGCTCATCTAAAATATGGAAGAACAGATAAGTCTAGTGTTGCACAACATGCTTTTGACAACAATCATAGAATAGATATTAGTAATTTAAGATTAGTTAGAAATGTGACCAATAATAGACAGTTGGATGCATTTGAGAGCATAGAAATTGTAAAATGTAATAGTAGTATGAATAGCGACAAGGGACCTATACCGTATAGCCCGCTTTACGCGTTGCTTAGCAACCGATGATTGAACCGTGATTAGTCACGCGTAAATTTCACGGTGATATCATACCGTAGCCCGCTTTACGCGTTGCTTAGCAACCGATCATTAAAGCGTGATTAGTCACGCGTAAATTTCACGGTGATATCATTAGTGACGTCACCATGAAAATAGTATAAATATGGTAGATTTTGTAGTTTAAGATTAGTTTTAATCGTCTCCGGATGATGCCAACTTGGTTGGCGAAACGCGCGTCGAGCGAAGTGAAAGTGTTTTGGTGTTTGTGGAAACTACTCCGAGTGTTACAGTTACATCAAAGGTTCCAGCCCTATCCAGTATCATTATAGAGTGAAGAGATTGAAATAAATTATAAAAAATTTTTTTTATCGATTTTCGTTTTTCAGATGACATCATTGAACTTTTTTTAGTTTCTATTAATTGGTAAGAGTTATTTGTAACATATACAGAGAGTTATACATTACTGAAGAGTAAACAGCTTCCAGGAAAAAGTAAATCCACTGCATTTTCATAAATCATGATGGATCGAAAATTTAATGGTTTTTCAAATATTTAACAATGATTCGGAAGGGCTCCGAGGTGGAAAAATATATTTATAATAACCACACTTCATCACATACAACATATAAAAAAATCAGAATTACCACATTTGATATAAGGCCCCTTGTTTGGTACGATTTCGATCTACTAATAAGAGAAATAAAAAACTAAAAAGTAGATAATATTCGACCCACAGTGCACTATAGCAATTTGCGTTAAAAGTGGGTCACAAACAGTAATAACCCAAATTATCCTATTTGCATATCATAAAGCATTCAAAAAAATTAATAGGCCCGGTGACAAAACAGCCAGTCTCACATCCTCCAAGGGTTCCCAACTAGATTATCTCTGACCCACCCGGCCACCGTTAAAGTGATTCGCAAATATAAACTGTTTCATCTCACATCAACTTAATTATAAGCAAACAGTTATACCAATGGCAGAGCTTTTACTGCAGCTACGGGTTTACAACCCAATTAAGGTACCAGATGCCCTTTAATCCTATTAGATTTTTATCGGGTCCACAAATTAAACTCTCGCGATTTGAATATTCAGGCAGACTTTTCATTTGCCATTTATCAGAGAAAATCGTAAAATAAAAATCTAGGAAAGCAAAAGAAGCAAGGGAATTTTTAACACCGTTTTAATTGACACAAAATTAAGGAGATTATATTTCCCGCAGTACCTGGTATTTGTTGACTTTGGAATTGGAATTAATGGAATATTTCATAACAATAAAATAATGAATTTGAATGTATTGTAGACATCATAAATATATATAACTTAATATCGTTCCCTAACCGAGTGGCGTTGCCAAGAATATTAAATTATTAGGATTAGTGTCTAAGTTGTATAGACTTTTGCGTATTCTCCACTTCAATTATTAGTACATGTTAAAATGTAAACTTCACTAAAGCATCGAAAATTTTTCAATTTCTTCATAGGTCAAATGCGTAATGAGGTTAACTTTCTAGATTTTAACACGACTTGAATAGTTTCGATTGTACTTCCTTTCAGTTAAAATTGTTTACAAATTTTCATCCTTATATAGAAGGGCGGAATATCTTACGTACACAAAATATTGCTGGCAGTTCTTTTTCTATCATATTGTATCTAGTATCTGTACCATTTAGTCTTCCAGTAGAATAAGCTGTGAAGTATGTCTCCTTATAAATGAATGGCTTTTAAATCAAAAAGTTACTTGCGTCGGTGGTCTGGATATTTAAGAATACTTGGATGTGTTTATTAGTCGGATGTTTTAAATCTAAAATCCTCAAATAACCTTGGAGTACGATCAAATTAATATATCAGATAAGCTTGTTTAGGGCTCACATGACATGTCTTTGGCGGTTTGCTCTATTTTTTTTTCTGTTGTATCTAAGTACGTTTAAAATTAGCGCACATAACCTAAATAAACGACTTTTTTCAAATTCTAATGTGCCCTGTTGCAAAGTTTACTTACCTAAATCTTTGAAAAAGCACAGTATTTCTACGTGTTATTAGGGAATGGAGGAAAAAAATATAATTCCAGGAAGATGCTTCTAGGTAATTTCCGAAATAGTTCGCAGTTCGCAATGTATAAGCAATGTACCATTTATTTTCAACAGAAATATCCAAATATTTGGTTTTAGATATAATATTTGTAATCATTTTATTCTAACAACGGACATTTGAACGGACTGTTTCAGCCAAGATAATAGTTCACTTTCATTTTATTAAAGTTATTAAAGTTATCTTCGTTTTTTTTTCTGAAATATAAGAAATACATTTTTTTTACTCTCCTTTTCTCCAAAATAGAGGAAAATGTTGTAACCTTCCCCTGTCAGCTTTTGACGTAGAAATTAATAATAAATCATCAACCACATAAATCGGACTGACTTGGAAGTTAGTCTTTCTACGCAGAATGTAACGTTCTTCAACTTTGAATAGTGTGATATTTTCCGTACGAAGCGTCGTTTGCATCATGTAAGCGGAAAACTTGAAAAGCTCCGAAAATGTCGAGTTTTCTTGCGTTTTTCGACCTGAGCCGGTACTGCTACGAGACAGCAAACTTCAAATTGGTATTAGCACCCCAAAAGAAACATATAATTGCGTTGAGAAACCTTCTACTGGACCGAAAGAACCATATTACCGAAAAACTACCATCTGATCAGGTTAGTTGGAGACTGGCATACTTCAAGGTAAGAGAGGGCAAAGTAATAATTCGATCCGAGTAGCTCAAGTATAGAAAAATATCAAACTCTAAAACTTAAAAAAATGTGTTCGGCAGTATGTTTAAAAGAACTATACACAAATTCTCCAAGAGAATAGCTAGTAGCGGTGTGGGGGAAGATAGATCCTATGACATACTACGTACTTTCGTGTCAGATAAGGTAACAAATAAAACAATTTGACGAGTGTCATTTATCCTAAGCCGGTATAAAGTTGTCGTAGCTTAAGAATTTAAGTTTTCATTAGATGTAAAATAAGTAATCTGACGGGGTCGTAATATGAGTTTTTAGTACGAAACCACAAAGAGAAAGACATTTAAAAGTTGGATCTTACGCAACGTTTTCTCTGGTCTCGAAAGTCGTTCCCGGCTCTCCGACGCTCTCAGCGATAATTACAATGATAATGACGCAATTAGTAGCCAGATAATGAAAATTATAATTTCTAAACAGCAACTTCTGCCAATATTAGCCGTTCCCCCTTGTACGTCGCGTTAGCGGCACAAAGAAAATGCATCCAGATAGGTTTCTTAATGTGGTATTAAAATGTACGTGGCGAATCATATTATGTGGGGTGAGAGATATTTGGGGAACATTGCATTAAGTCTGAAATACTTCTCACAGCTCATGATCCACAGGGTGTAGTTTTTTATTAGGTATTAATGGAAGATGATATTAAAAGAAAATCAAATACATTCATGATGTTAATAATTCAACAGTATCCACAACATTAGCTGCTTACGATCATACGCCTTTCATTATCTGTGAACGTTTTTCTTTGTAAAACGCTAATGATTAAAAAAGCTATGTAGAAGTAAATAAAAAATAATGCCGTTGAAGTTTTATTAATCAGTTAAATCGACTTTGTTTTCTTCAATGGTTTTTACTCAAAAATTAATGCAAAATGACTTAATTAGGCAAATTGCATTGCAGTCATTTTGCGTCACGTTTTCCCCTAAGCTGCTATATTTCACTTTTTCTTAAATATTTTGGGTTGAAAAAATTTATTTCAAAATATTTTGATATAGTGCTATTAAAACAGTAGCCTATTTTACAAGCCTTTATTTAACTTGTTATGTATGTATCTATCTATGTATGTTTGATCGGGTAAAGTCTTGCAACCGAATTTTACAGCAGTTATCCTCAACCAATTGAGCTGAAATTTTGCATGCACATTTAGTTTGATTGACGATGCATAGTTAGATAAGTGGCGTTATTTTATAAGCTTTTATTTAACTTGGTATGGTATGTATGTATCTATGTATGTTAGTTCGGGTCAAATCTTGCTAAAGTAGTAATCATCAGATCTTAAATTTTGCATGCAGGTATAGTTTGGATGACAATGCTAAGTGACGTAATCATAAATCCAATATGACGAACTAGTTATTTTTTCTGCACTTCCATTACATAAGTATCAAATGAAAGGGTTTACTCAGAAGAATACAAAAACAAAATTACGTCAATGTAAATCCAATATAGCGCCCAAGATGGCGGACGTTATTTTTTATGCACTTTTATGAAATTTATGACATGGGTATCAAATGAAAGGGTTTACTGAGAAGAATACAAAAGTAAAATTACGTCTTTCTAAATCCAATATGGCGGCCTCCCAAAGATGATGGACTCTGTTTTTTTATGAGGTGCAAAAACCCCATGATATGGATATCAAATCAAAAGGTTCAAGAGGAAACAATGGGCAAAATGGCGGAAAACAAGATGGTCGTTAAGAGTTATAACTCGGCAAAGGTTAGGGAATGTTTGCTGGTGCTCGAACACATATTGTAAGGACCGATAAGAGTCAACTGCAAGTGATAAAATTTTTTCAAGATGGCGAATCTAAGATGGCTATCAAAAACTTTGTTGCTCCAATCCGTCTGAAATTGTTATCTCGAAGTTTTTGGAGTCCCCGATTATAATTTTGGGGTCGAATTGTTCGGGTCCAATCTTGCAACTGAATTTTAAAAGTACGATACGCTTGTATCGTACTATGACTTGTATAATTTGGTGAGACGGGCGTCAATAGCATTGGTTTGCAACCTGTCTAGGACAAGGAGAGCTCCAAAATCAAACCCAGAACTGTGTTTTGTTATGTACAAGTAAGCTACAAGCTGAAATAAGTAGAGTTAAGTAGTGTCACATCATTAGAAGGTCTCCGGAAGAACTAGACTGTAGTAAATTAATAGGCAAACCACCACGCAGCAATAACGCATTAAATCAAGTGAAGAGACTTGGAAACATGTCCAGCGATAACTGAAAAATAAAAAATAAGTTAATAGTTAAAAAACATTTTTAAGAACAATATTTTATTGAAATGCTCTAAAAATAAGAAAATTAACTTTTAAATCAAATCAAACCCATCAATTTAATCAATACATTACATAATTTGCATAATATAAAAGCTTGCCGCGAGATTTAACTGTGTAGATAAACAATAATACAATATGTAACTTGATGTTGACATAAGTAATTCTAAGAAAAAAATCTTTTTTATAAAATAGGTAAATCTAGCGTCAACAATTTATATGAGATAAATTGTGTGCATGTAATTTTAGAGCATTTAAATAAAAGTTTTTTTTAATAATGCTTTTTTAATATTAATTTATTTCTACCAGTTCTACTTAATTTCACTTTTTAACTTAATCGAATTTAAGTAAAATCGCATAAGAAATTTACGCCTAAATTCGTTTTTGGAACGGAATCAGTTGGGTTAGGCTAGTGGTCAGCCAGTATGTGATCCTGTTCTGTACTCTCGTGCTCCATTTCACGGCCTGTCGCCTCCGTGAGTAACATGCAGTCTCAGTTATTGCAGCCGCAACTACACCACAACTTTATGATATATCATCCTGTAGTTGTCCCCTGGTGGTTTCGTCTTACAAAGGGCAGTATATTTGCTAGTGTGGTAGTGCCATTGTTTAGTTTCGACTAGACAATATTTTATACTGCAGATAATTGGGACAAGTATATTTTGATATACAGAGAATTTTGTGTACCAGCACAAAATAAGTCGTAATTTACTGTAATACTGGTAATTTCATATAGTGATAAAAAAATTCATATCATATACCTAGATTCACTATTCACTAGAATTCTTAAAGTTCTTATACTTGCACCCATGTTTCCATACTTCCAGTACTTGCACCACAAAAGATTGGGATCCCTTTAAATTGAATTTTAACACCAATTATGTTACTTTTCCTTTAAGAAAATGTATACATTGTCACCATTATAACATACTCCACTTACTGTTTTTTCGTGGACAAAAACTGGAAAATGCATATTAGTTTTTGATCCTTCGTACCAGGCACTTAATTTAGGAGTATCTCCTTAAAATTTATTGAAAATCTTTGGAATTTCTTGACATCAAATTCTGCCTTTGTGTTTGTTTACGCGCCCATTTAGATGGAAAGATCCTTCTAAAAAGGTATTGCGTTAATTTCTTAATAAATCAGTGAAAGTAAAATCTGTAAAAGTGAATCACACAGAACCTATCTTTTAAAGTATGATTTGTAATTTTTGTAAAGGTTTTATCTTGTACTTGACTTAAATTTGAAAACAAAATTCTGTATACTATAAATTTTGACATAGTTAGTGTTGACCAATTTTTGTTAAATATGTTTTATTATCTAGTCTTCAAATTTCTCTTACCTGTAGTATATTGTTTAAAAGATTATCTAGTCTAGTTTCATTCATCCATTTTTTCGACCGAATGTTCCAGTTTCCGAAAAGTAGAGTAATTGAATAATTGAATTACTTTAATTGTATACAAGAATGCATGGTAGGTTATATATATATATATATATATATATATATATATATATATATATATATATATATATATATATATATATATATATATATATATATATATATATATATATATATATATATATCTGCTTATAAGTGTAAATAGTAAGAACCGGTAATAAATTAAGAAGAATTAATCTGAAACGTAATGCCTACCAGAATTAGAGTATAATCACTCTATCAAAACGGAAGTTCCGGTAGCATTAAAAATAATAAAAGCCCCGCGGACATCAATAACTTTTAAAAAAAAACTCTATGCACTTCGCCGTACCAGTCCACCATTTATTTCCCCGCGAGATAATAAAAATCGCGTTATCTCTGACGTCGAAGATAAAGTGAGGCGTTATTCTTCCCCAAAACCCCATTTTTTCCTATAGCAAAAATATTATATATTTAATATTTAGAACAATAAATGGCCGCGGTAAAACACAGTAAAAAATGAACAGATACGGAAGATGATAAGCAAACAATTAATCTCCTTCATAGCGCAGCTTTGTTAAATTTACAGTGTGTGTATTTTGCGGAGTGCAGAGACAACTAGAAAACCGAGGCTCGTTTTTTTTTCATAATGAAAGTGCGATTTAGTTAAGTGTTGCACTCGGGTGACAAATAGAGGAGGCGGCGAACACATAGGCGCATCAACCATATTTGAAATAGTACCTACATTCGTCGCCTCAGAGCAACAGTATACCCAAAAAGAGAGCAGTTTTGAGATATCTATATGAAATAATTTGAAAAGGACGCCTTTGTTCGGTGCAACACTAGTATATTTCTAATTAAAGCGTTGCAGAAAGTGAGATACCTTTCTGTAGCCTAATTCCTCTAAACCGACCTTACTTAATGTAACAATAGGATATCATACATATCCTGATGTTCCACTATGATTCTTCTTGTTCCGCTATTTAGTTATCCTACAATAATTGTTGTTGAGTTGTTGTTGGTGCCTTGGGATTGATCTATTTTTTACCTAAAATGCATACATGGAATATTCTAAATGAACTAGGGTATAACGTGTCTAGCAGAAGTGGATATTTAATTTATTTGGCGAAGAAATTCAATAAACATGCAGAAAAAGGGAACCTGAAATTTATTGTTATTATTGTATATACATGCAGCGG
This sequence comes from Tetropium fuscum, assembly GCA_964058915.1. Lineage (NCBI taxonomy): Eukaryota > Metazoa > Arthropoda > Insecta > Coleoptera > Cerambycidae > Tetropium > Tetropium fuscum. The sequence continues at coordinate 17,726 of CAXKVY010010601.1, forward strand.
TTTCACCCGAATTTTTTAGGTAAAGTAAGTTCTGCATCAATAATTATTTTCTTGATTCAGAAATTAAATTACATAATTGATTTTTAAATTATATATGCTTAGTATAAAATTTTCCAACAAAATTTTTCGATAATGTTTATTTATTTTTGTCTTTGAGGAAATAGTAACTTTTTATTTTTAATATCAATTGTGAAAATTGTTATAGACAATCATTTTTACTCTACTGTGTAAAAAACACTTAATTTTAGCGTCAAATTTCTTTATATAGAGTTGTTAATTTTTTGACATTGAAGCCAAGGCATCTACATCAAGTTTGCATACGCAAGATAGAGCTTTGTAAAAAATTAAAATTGAAATCGGCAGTCCACTTCAGATTTACATAATGAATTTCTTCAAAAGCATCAAAGTATAGCACAGTGGCTAGAAAATCAAACTTTTAATGAAGAAGAGAAGCCATTTTCATCTTGTCCAATGCCAGCTAACAATATATTGACTGTGTTAGCCTATCTGATGCTCTGCCAGAAGTAAGAAACGATGAACTGAAGGAACTTGTACCAATGTCCGTTTCTCAAAATCAAGTCAATGAAACCAATTATGACTCAAATACTGTCAAGTATCGTTTTGAGGAAAGGGCAAGTGATTTTTCAACGGACAAGATCCAGATCCAGATTTTGTGCCCAATGACTCAGAAAATGGTAGTATAGCAGAAACAAGCGGTGATGAAATGGAGATGGAAGATGATGACATTAATAACGGTGGAAAAGTGGAGGAAAATAAGAACAACAATGGGCGCCGAAGAAGCAGGTTGCGATTAAAAAGTAATGCTTTGTGGGAGAAAAAACGTAAAAAAATACAAAAATTATTCTGGGCAGGAATATGTTTGACGAGGTAAGGTGCATCAAGCTAAATCTGTACTGCATGCTTGTGGCGGATCCTGCCTATTTAAATGAGAATGTTAGCCAAATTAATAGGCCAGAGTTGTTCATTGCATATTACCAGCTTGCTGACACGTCCCTCCAGAGAGAGTATTTGTACCGGCATATTGATAAAACGTTCATCAAATCTGATAAGCAGTAAAAAAGAAAACATTTACATGTGCTTATTTTTTAATATTAATAATCAAATACTAAGAGTAATTTATTATTTGAAAATACGTTAAATATTTCTAACTGTGCTATTGACACTGTATTGAAAAAAATAACTGAGTTTGGATTTTTGAAAAAAAAAAGAAAACGGGCACACATTTAAACACAAGTAATAAAATGGATGACAAAATATTTTTAAGAAAAAAAACTAGTCAAGGTTAACTAATGTCAGTTACAATTGAGTACAACTACCGATTTTTTATATTAATTTAAATATCTATAAACTACGGTTGTGAACAGAGTCCTCGCCGTTTCTTCTTGTATATCTGTTGAGTTCCCCGGTATATCTTCGGATTGCAAGGTCTAATGCTAATAAAATTAGGATTACAAAGTTGTTTTATTTTGACAGCGAAACTTGAAAAAAAATTAATGCATGCAGTTTAATAAGGGATATACTAAGATATCTAACAATAATAGGTAGATATTCAATGAACATTTATTAGTATCTCAGCGCAACAATAGCTTAAGTTACTCTTTTTAAACTTGTTAATCATTTTTTTTCTGTTAATTAGCATATTCTTACAAAGCATGAAAATAACAAAAATTCCATTTAAGTTCAATAAAAAATTAGAAAGTTATTAGGAACTGAATTCACGCCAATTCTTTAATATAATTTTTCTCAAAGTAGACTTTCTTGACATGTCCTACCTTCTTTTGTCGTTATTTGAATCCGATGTTGACAGACAATATCGCGATTTTAATTATACTCTCATAATAAGTTATGACGTCGTAACCTGAAATATACGTTCTCATGCATTCAGATATAAATACATGCTATTTACTTTCATGAATTACCTCATCTCCCAGAAGACTGACCCATTGCCCACCGTCCATCACCGGCGGTTTTCTAGCGCAGCGTCCGTGGCTGTCAATGAGTAGAATGGTGTCCGGTCAAAGGTCGTCCATCACTGAGACTCAATCACTGCGAATGGCTAGCCGCTTCCGGGTAATTGTCGCATCGATCACCTGAACTGCTCCACCGGAATATGACTCCATATATCTCGCGTCGTTTTACTCCCCTCATGCCAAGGACGCTATTGCTTTTGTTTATTGCGAGCTGTACATTATCCGGGGCATGAGTATCCCGAAAGGGCCGCCTGACCACGTGAGGAGCAAATAGACGCGGCTTTAGTAGTTGT
>CAXKVY010010602.1:0-31885 GCA_964058915.1 Tetropium fuscum
AATTGGTACACTAGGAAATAATGAACAAACATCAAAGGAAATCAAAATTTCACCCTCTTGCAATTGAATATTCTTGACCTTATCAATGAAATCATTCGAATTTTTAACTGAAAAACTAGGCTGTGTAGGAAATAATTGTTTTTAGCCCAGGAGTTTTAGGGTTTAACCTGGGAGTAATTATTGTAAAGCTGGAAATTTGGATATGTATTCTACTTGATTGCTTTAAATTAGCGCTAATTAACTTTTTTAAGAAACAAAAATGACAACTCATTGTTAATTAAAATATAATCTTCGCAGAATTTTTAAACAATACGGACAGTAAATAACAGAAAGAGTGGAAATGCGTAAATAATAAATAAGTTATAAACATGTATATGTACTTCTATATGTATAATTTCTAATATTGTACTGCTCTTGAACCGGAACCTGTAGAGACGTAGAATAGTTTTAATAGAGGGACATATTGTTTAGTTTTCATTGTGAACAGATTTCTTACCGAAAACTAAAGAAGAATCTTCACCATCTTCCTGTTTAAAGTCAGTGTTCGCCAAGGTGCGTCCCCGCCAATTGCGGCAAACCATGCTACACTGCAGACCCGATTGCCTGCAGGTGCATTTGGTGTCCCAGTCCACTTCATATCCATAAGAAATTAGGTAAGTGAGAAGGGACACAAAACTACCAATGGTTAGTTTCCAACCCCATTCTTCTGTATTTTGAGAGCGTACAAAAAATATGGAATGCCCTTGGCTATCTTATTTGTAAATAAGTTCGATAGAAATGTTTTTCGGAGGCTGCAGTCGTCGATGGTAAAGTAGCTTGGTCGAAGGAGCTAGTTACAGGTTGCTTGGCAACGGCGTGGGTGTAGCGGATAACCCGAAGATCATCCAGAAGAAAATTATTTACCGTATTACCCTATAATACGGTAATACGGTAAATAATTTCGTCCTGCCAAATTGTCATAATAACACCGACATTTCATCTAAAAACACAGCATCCAAAGGATGATCTGACATCTCGTTTTTCATATACTCCCTTAATAAATGTATTTTTATTCAGCTACATCTGGTTAAGCCTTTCATCCATTTTCCTTTTGTATATCTAAGCTATATCTATATCTCATCTCCAAAGGGCAACGTGGTCTTATACAGAACCCCATACGACAATAAAATAATTTGAAAATAAGAATGGATCTCAGCCCTTGTGTAAATTCAGCTAAGCCAGTCTACCACCAACGTATCACTCGTAGTTTACCGACCAATGTACGTGATTTCAAATTTTAATGGATTATTTGAAATTATTTTATAATTTGGAGATAAAAGAAAAACGACAATAATTTATTATTATGTTGTTTTTCAATACAGACATCATTTTTTACATTTCTTCTACTGAAATATGAAACAATAATTGAAACATTCAGTCATTGATATTCTCTCATATAATTAAACTTGTGTATTCTAGCTTGTAGTATACATATACATAACTGTTTATGAATATTTATTTCAAATTTGGCAGTTTTAATGACTCAGCTATCAAAAGTATAAAATTCCTTTTGATATTCTCCGTAGGGTGCTTTAAATATGTGACTAATTTACTTATTCGTGATATACTTCGTTCCATGAACTCATTCAGTACTACTATAAACTTGCACAGAAATTTCAAAGTTAAAATTTAAACCTTCAGAGGCTCTATTTAGCGTAAAAAGACGAAAAGGCATAATATGGCTTAATTTTAAGTTGACTCTTGCGTTGTTCTTAGCTTTCAGAAAAAAATTCCTTAGCTTCGTAGTAGGATAGGAGTAGAAATTTATAAATTTTCATTTTATGCAGAAATGAGTAAAATAATTGATTAAAAGTGACGAATTTCGAAGCTCTTTAAAATAAGTAAAGGTTAGTAGTATCTTTTGGTGTGCTTAAGGCTGCTTCGGTATGCGACTTAATGACATGTGGATATAATTTACTTTACTATTGATAAAGATATTAAATATTACTCCCCAAAAATTATTCAATTGTTCTGTAGTTTTCCCAAAAATGTTCACCAAAACCTGCTACTTCTCCAAGAACTGATATATGCGGCGATACCCCTCCATTTAAGGTATAACAATTTAAGAAATCTGCGATGGACCTACGATATACCAAATCCTTAGTATAAACCTCGTAATTAGGACATAGTAACTATACCAGCATGTTTACGTAAATGCCTAAATGCTTCATTGGTACTATCTACATGATTCTACATCTATATATCTACAAGTTTCCACATGATCATTAAACGACAGTTTGTGATCAAAAATCACTCTCTAATCTCTAAACGTTGTTGGTCTCTGTAAAGTTGTGTGTTATTAAGGCCAATATTATCCGATGTTGTTTTAAATTTTAGGACAATAAACTTATATTATAATCACCAATTTAATAAAAGCTGGTTGCTAAAATAAATTTGATTGTCAGATCTTATTAAGCTTATTAATTATTTATAGTTAACCAAAATAATAATGTATCTCTTTGCCGCTCACTTTACAAAATCGCGACCTTACGCAATCACCCATTTTTCTTCAAGGTATAATTATTTTATGGTAAGTATATTTAATTATTTATTATAGTAATATTATTTCGTATATTATTTACAAAAGATTTCAATTTACATAATTAAATATACCATGTAATAAATAGAAAAATGTCAATAAGGGGAGATAAATTATATACCACCATGATGGAGAGTATGAATAATTGAAGGATGGGCACCCGATGAAGGTGGGAGATTTCAAAACTAGAAGATGAATATGCAAAAGATATGGTTAACTATTGATATCTTTGGCACTACTTTCCATTACCTCATAGCATATACTTCAAGTAGTAATATCATTTAGGATATTGTTTACAAAATGTTCAATTTACAAAATGAATGTCTTACTTCATTGTTCAAGCAAAGTAAATAATATACTAATATTAGTACCGTGAGATACTATTTATGAAACTTGATAGGCAGATCTAATATAAAATATTTATCGAATGCATATAAATAGTAACACTGTATAGAACTTGAAACTCACAACCCTCACAATGCATTGGCATTTCACCCATTTTGTTGAAACGCTATTTGGATTCAGAGCATTAACTTTCTGACATTATAAGAGGATAGCGTGTTAGATTAGCAAGAAAGGATAATGGACCTAAAAATACTTTCATAAACTCAAGAATATTGATATAAATAAGCCAGGTCCTTCATATTTTACTAATGGAGTGTTTATTTCAGTGAAAATTCTCAAGCATCAATTCTAATGAAAGGAAAAAGTAAAAGTGAAGTCTAGCATTCAGTTTCTTAAAAAAATCTTTTTTTACGAGCAATATGTTAAAAGAGTTTAAGAAGGTACAGCACTATTTTCTAATTGAAGTGTGTTCACCATTCACCAGTAAGTTCCTCAATATATTATGATAATAAAGTTGGAATAGAAATCCAAATTCGAGCTGGGAGAAGCATTTCACAATGGTATTATAAAATTTGCACTCGACGACCCAGCATTTTAAAGTAAACTTTGTGTACTTTTTTCTATAAAGCAATGCATATATTGCCTATGCCTATCTCTGACCCAAAAAGAAAAAAGTATTAAAAAAAGTAAAAAGTGAAAAAGTAAAAAGTATTAAAATCGAAATTTTGGCATTTTCTTCTTTTCGTTTCGACATTTTCGACATAAAAAAATATTTTAATTTTTTTTAGATAATCCACTTCGATGGGAAATTCAATTCTCTACAAAAAGTTTCATATAAAGTATACCGAAATTTCGAGAATGGTGCATTTTCACCCTTATCTACAATTGCCACCCTCTAATTTAATGGCACTCCGTTTTTTCTTCTTAAATGAGATATTGACCGGTTCCTGCAATGAAAACCCGTGAACGTCTTAATTCCTTATTGCCCTGTTTTTTAGTACATAATTAATAGCCTTATATCATGTATTTGTGCAAGTGGCCATCCTGTCGACATATTCTAGCGATATTACAAGGGATATCCCTGGCATCTATTTGCTTCTCTCATTACCTGAATAATAAAATATACCGTGATTAAAAATTTGCACCAAATATTCTATTTGACAAAAAGCGCCTCATTGAGGTACGAAAATATATTACGTAGTTGAATAATTTGACCACCGATAGGTGGTAAAATGATACGTAATAGGTATTGACATTAAATAAGCTTGCGCTAATCTGCACATCGGTCCAGGTTAGAACATATTTTCTTTTCTTATCTTAAATATGTATCTTAACAAATTCACTTTTACTAGCGCTCACTCGTCCTGAATGGATGCGCTACAAAATGATAGAGCAACACTTAAGCATTATTCCTGAGTATGATAACATGCATTGTTTACAGCATTACGTGAATTTGCAATTTTGCTTGGCCTCTATTTCTTTCTGAAATACTTTTGCCGTTTATATATGTTTTCAGTTCTGCGGTGTTCAAGACTGTCCGGCTATGTGTCTTTTCTCCCTCGACCTTGGGCGGGGGAATGGAGATGGGATATTTTGCGGGAATTAGTATCTAGTTTTAGTTAGTTTTTGGTTAATATTTACATAAGCGGGCTGTTGAAAGCGTTGGTTTACAAAAATACTTATTATCCTATGTTAGTGTATTGTGGGTCTTTTTATGTTAGATTATTTTATTATTGCTACTATTACATGCCTCTTTTAGTTGTTAATTTTTTGATTTGTTTCATGCTTTTTTCTGGTTTTGTTTAGTTTTGTTTTTTATGTTATTCTGTTTTTTGTTGTTTTTTATTTTTTCATTCATTATTGTTTGTTAGTTGGGGGTTGTGATGCGGGGATCATGGGGCATAGATATAATTCAGGGATGGGTGTTTTGGGGGTTCGGCAAATTTGGGTGTCATGGCTTGTTGAATTGTTATATTTGGGTGTTGTGTTAAGCGTTTGATGAATGCAGGTATTATTGTTTTTTCTATGTGTTGGTCTATTGTTTGCATGCCCGTTTGCTAGTGCAGTGCGGTGTTCCTTGTACCTGTGCTTATTCTTGTGTTTGTAGCCGCTCTGAGGGCTTTGTTCTGAAGTATTTGCAATTTATTTTTATGGTGTTGTGATATGAAGGGGTACCACACTGCAGAAGCATATGTTATTATGGGTCTAATGTAAGCTTTATATATTAGTAGCGCTGTTTGTGTGTTTGACTTTAACATAATTGTGCCTAATTGGGCCTGTCTAAATTTAGCTTTTTTGATGGTTTCTTCTACTTGTTTTTCGAACCTGAACCTGCGTTCTATATTAACCCCTAGATATTTCAAATGCGTTATATTTTGAATGTTTATTTTGTTTATACATATTTTTAAAGTTATTGGTTCCCGTTTTCTGGTGAGGACGACCACTTGCGTTTTTGCCTCGTTAATATTTAACCCCCATTTTTTGTAGTATGTTGTTACGTTATTTATCTGCTGTTGCATTAGTGTCTGTAATAGTTTTGGGCTCTTAGAGGTAGTAATAGTGGCTGTGTCGTCAGCGTATATGCATTGTTTACATTGCAGTGTTTATATGTTTTATAGGCTTATCAGAGTCGGTATCGCGGTGATCATATTTAAATTAAATCATGGTAATTGTTTTATTTATTACTTAATTGTTTAAGTGGGAACATGAACATGCATATCTTATTTTTGCAAGTGTACTTATCTATCTCCAGACGTCGAATTATTTTGATTTGCTATGCTCTCCGTTGATCTAGAAGAATTCATGAGGGCCATTTTATTGTAACATCACTATTTGTTCACATAAGAATTTAATCTAATAATATATAGCACTGAGTCTATAAAAACTCACTCACTTCTGATATAAAAACACTTTAATTTCTATAAGTTACACTTTTATTATCACTTAATATTTATAATATTAGGACCAGCGCATCCGGTCATCTACAATAATAGTAATAGAGTAATAGAGCGCATTCGGTCATCTGCAATAAGAGTAATAACTCAATGCCGATATGTAACCATCATAAAACAACTTTGTTCTTATACTTAACTGTCACACTACTTATTATGTAAGTTATAATGGAGTATTTTAAATAGTTTTTTATTTTAATAAACAGCCGCATCAACCATTGTATGTTTAATAAGTACTACATTAGATTTTTTACATTACAGTTATCATTTAGTATAAAATTTTCGCGGTGCGTCACTTGGGTCCCCTGGCGAGCTGCCACTGGCAATATATAAGGTGATGTATGTTATAATAACCCTATTATTGGTTATTTGAACAGATTCCTATGACCCCTAATACGTCTTGCTTGGATAAATGGTACTTACTGCCCATAAACATCCCGTCCAATCTACTTTATCCTCTGACCCTAAACAAATCTCTGTAGGTTATGACGTCTCTAAGTATCTCGATTTTTATCCAAATTCACTACTACTACCAAATTCACAACATACCGGGCTTTCATTGAATCCCGAAACACACGTGACATAATTACATTGAAAAACCACAGGCACGCATGTGAATTGACCATGAAATCTATTAATTGACAGTACATAGGGACTTTTATTTAGTTATTTACATGGTTCTTCTTAAGTATCAACTTATAGAATTTGATACTCTAGTAAACAGAAATAAACTGATCACGTGGGTTTCGGGATTAAATGAAATCCCGGTATAATTGTATCCCATTTTCCACTAAATTAAGTAACCTGTCCTAAGATCGGTAGAAGTTTTCTTCTTTGACACTTTGAAAGGGCACGTCGTGCCGTTTTGAAATAATGGAGGACTTAACTCATTTTGTATAATTTAAGACTTATACCCTACCGCCCAAGAACCAATTATCAATAGGTACTAGCAGGCACCTAAAATACATTCAGACGTAGGTAATACATTTAGGGTCTAGCCCGAGGTTTCTATATAAATTAGAACTGACGTAGTTCTGAGAGATTATTAATAAGGATTGTATATTTGTAATCACTATATATAGATATTTGCAATAGTATAGCTGTGCCACGTGTTCACACTTCGCCGACCCTTTCTTATTGCAGAAAAATAAACACATCCTTCACATTTTCACTTACCCATATTCCAACACAGCAAATCTCTTTGATGTGAACAACTTTGATGTTAGATACCGCCATTGGCTGGGATTTATAAGCCACGACAACTACTCTCGGCCGTTTCTAATATTTCTGTCAAGAGTTATAGTTGTGCTGATATTGATAGTTTCTCTACGGTAGCTGTTATGTGACTTTGGTTGAGATCCCTCTGGTTCTTTAAACCAATAATCGAGCTTGGTTAATCCTACAAAACGTCACGGTATTATACGCATCAGAATATTTCACACAGGAAAATACTTTCATTCTACTACTATCTTAGTCACAATGGGAATTGTTTGGGAATTAAACACATATTTGGGAATACAAGGTATTTGTAAAAAAATAGTACCTATTGCTTACCTACTTAGCAAGTTTTTATGTTATTAACATGTTATGAAATCGAAAAAAATATTTTATATGTTTCTCCGAATAACGTAATACAAAAGTTATTATATGTATTGTATAATATTATAACAATTATTGTATGATAAGACAGTTTGAAAGCATCGTAGACAACCTACATACTCTCATATTATACTAAATTTCCTCACAACCACCGAATAGTACCTAGGTAATGAGATAATATTAAAAAAAATAAATTAAAATCATTAACTTTACTTTATTGATCACAATTACATACATAATAGTATATTTAAAGGCACATATTTGTCTGCATTGGGTACATTTGTATTCATTTAGTATAGTCCATGTATTCTTTAACACTAGAAACCTTTTCTAATAATTCACTTTTGGCAAACTTAATAGACTGATTATAATTTAAATTTCTTACTTCAGCATAATGATTGACAAAGTTATTATACAATGCGTTAGAAAAGTAACTGATAATTTCAATATTTCTTAAGACTGACGTTTGTATCTAAAATCTTCGGACACTTCGATTTTTATTTTTAACTCCGCTTATTTTGATGTAATACGAGCCCTAACAACTAAATGGTCGGACGGCCGTAAATTTTAGAAATAATAATTAATAGTACCAGTAGTAATAAAATACCAGCTTAAAATAAAAATATATTACACGAGTGTCCTAATTTTAGGCAGTGTGTCAATGACTATTTACAAATAATTTTTGTTGTGCCATTTAGATAGGTTCACAGTAATGGTTTGCATAATTTGCCGACAACTTAAATTCAAATTCAAAATAAATTTATTTACAATATATACATTAAATGTCATCAGATTTATAGGAGCCTTACAGTGCGGCAGTAAGTTTTAGACACATTAAATACGATTTAATTGTACGTAGCCTGCTCTTCAACCAGTTGTTGTGGTCTTTGCTACTGCGGCTTCTATTGTCCTGATAGCTATGATACTCAGCCTGCCGGCATACTCGCCCCCTCTCCGCTTCTCGCTCATAGGGGATGTGATGAAAGCATTATCCTTTAAGGTTACTACGTCCTTGATGGTAAATTTTTGTGACTATTTATACAGGAAAAATATTGGGAAAAAACCTGTTTTCAGTATTATTCTACTTGTGGGGTTGTTTATAGCCACCTTCCGGCTCTTTAATTACTGTTACGTCATGTCCTATCGCTGTGCTGTCTACGTCGATTTTGCGGAGGGACAGGGTTTGGTGTGGGTAGGGGGGTGTAGAAGTTGGGTAGGATTTGGTATGGGAGTTTGCGTTTTATATGGATATTGGGATTTATGTCTTATGTTGGTTAAGTCTGTAGCAAGGGTGGAATCGCGTTCGGCCCATGTGTAAAATATCTGCGCGGTTTCTGTATATATATATATATATATATATAATCTTTTATGCATTGAGTTTTGCATAGATTATGTAATGTATCGATTCTAACATACCTATCAGATCAGGTACACAGCCTCAGAATTTTCTTTTGTATCCGTTGTAGATGCAGATACCGGAGCAGATATGCTACACCAGTGCTACAGCAGTGTCCGATATTCTACACCATACCGGACACGCGTATGTAATGAGTGGTCTGATAACTTGTTTGATGAGTATTATTTTGTTTTCTGCTGCCAATGCACTAGTGCGCGACAGCAGAGGGTAGAGGGTTATTACAGCAACCGTTGACATTATTGTGATTTGCTTCATTTGTTTAGAGTAGTTAAGCCTTTTGTCTAGGGTGACACCCAAATATTTTGCATTTGGCAAATCTCTGATTACTGTATCTTCTATTTTTATATTATTTCGGATTTCATTTTGTGTAATTTTTTTGTAAAGTTAATTAGTTCCGTTTTGCTTGAGTTTGTTTTGATTGAAACAAGTAGGCGCTGAAAATGACATGCACGTCTTTAGAATTCGTAGGCTTGTTAGTGTTTTTGACGTTTTGTTAACAATTAATTATTGTTCAAAATGCCACGCGGCTTAACAACCCCTAAAACTTTTAAAAATATTTCCTTTTAAAAAATTATCAGTAAAAAATTAATAAGGAAAGGAATGTGGTATGCAATTTAAGACTACACGATAAAACGTATAGAAAAGTAAGGTAATAATGCTCTTTGCCGATATGTTTAAATTTAAATTTAATTTAATTTATATACCTAACAATACCGAAAATATAACAGCTAGTTATCACACTGTGAGAACAAAACAAAATGAAACGGCCAAACAGACATGGCTAAGAGGCTTTTGTTGGCGACGCGTGGTTTATTTATGCATTTTACCGTTCCATTTCGGCTCGCGGCGTACCCACGTGGGTTCAGTATCGCAGAACACGGTATGTAGGTGACTCGCGGTGTAATTTAAATATTTGAAATAAGGTACTATTATTCAAAATGTTTGCTATATAACGGAACGAAATTTATTTACGTTACAATAATTTAAATTATCTGCGAAAATAATAATTCCTCTATCTGTAATAATTAGTCCCCTCGTTTCGGTAATATTGTGTTCAGTGCTCTGATTTTAATAATTACTAATTTATTAATATTATTAATAACTATTATTAATATTACTTATATGAATTAAACTCCAAAGACAAAATATGTTGGTTTTGATGTAAGTGGGAGTAGTCATTCGGGAATGCAACTTAAAAAATCACAGGTGGTAATTACGAAATTTTATTTCTAACATCGCCCTGATTATAATCAATGTTGGCGTGCATATTTCTCAGATAATTTTCTACTCAAGTTATATCATTTACGAGCCGATCAGTTAATGCGTGCAATCTATAGATTACGGTACCATAAAATAGGCAGTGTAGTTTGTGTAATATGTGACAGCAGACAACAAAATAAGTGATTCGGTGTCAAATATATAATATACTTTAATTTATTTGAACAGTTATCATAACCGTTAATGAACAATAACGGAAACTCTTCTGATTTATTTGGATTACGAGCATCGGGATGGAAAAGTCTCAATTACTGGGTAAACTAGAAACTATAATTACTATACTATTACTATATATTACTATTACTATAACCAATTTTTATTAGAATTAACAATAATTGTTTAATATTTTTCTGCAACGACTAATTACACTATATAAAAACTGGTTCGTTGCTTCACACAATTGCTTGAATGTTCCACGTCACGTATTCCATAATTCCTCAATATGATATTACATTGCTGCAATAGATTAATTAATTGATGATGAATATTAGACACGATTTTTTTCATAAGTATATTACTTATCCAAAAGGCTGTGCTTGATCAACAGCGATAAGGTAATCATTATAGGATTTTAGGATTATTTTGCGAGGGTAAATATTTTATCGCAAAACAAGTGAGATTATAGGTACTAGATTGTATTACTTTGCAATTTATACCTGCTGCTTATATTTCTAAGATCGAACTGAATCTATGAAATATATATGAATGCATCAATCTAACCAGGGCACGGAATTTTAAAAAATCTGAAATTCGAATATTTGTTTGGTATTGTATTCGAATAGAAAATTATTCGAATAGTAGAATATCTAACGAATATACCAGTATTCGAACATTCGAGTATTCGAATATTAGAATAATCAAATATTTATGTATGCTAGTATTCGACTATTCAAGTATTTATTTAAATATGCGAGTAAAGTAATCGAATAATCGAACAATATTCAAATATTTAAGATTATCATATTCCAGTATAATAACTTATGTCAAAGAAATTTTTCAACTAGTGAACAAATTGTGAAAACGTGATTTAAATATGAAAATAAATAATATTGTGTACACCTCACCTAGAAAAAGGTCAAAAAAATAAATATTTATGCAACAAGTGCAAAAAGTAAGTGTTTATTGCACGCGAAACACGTCGATAGCAATAAACACTTTTTGTACGAGTTGCATATAATATTTTTTCTACGTTCATGCAAAATCCAAAAAATTTTTCATTTAGTAAATGTCATTTCATTAGTAAATATCAAATTTTATGTTTATGTTTGTTATGATCACAAAACACTGTTGTAGAATGACAGTTGAGTCCAATAAATATTTTATTGCGCTAGCGCAATAAAGAACCAGTTTTTGCGCTAAATATAGTTCAATAGTTTTGTTTTTTGCATAAACGTAGAAAAAAATTTATATAAAAAAAATCGCAGATTCTGCAATCCTTGCAACCATCACAGGTTACATTACCATTGGAAATTATAACACCATGTATAAAACATAATTAACTTTTTATTATAACAAAAACATACCTACTACAGTTTAATAAAAACATATATTTTTTTTTACTTTTAAACAACGTCTAGTGATTCCTATACAACGTGATCTAAATAAAACTCTCCAAGCCGATTACTCGGAAACCAAGAAAGTAATCCAAATTCTGCAAAATCCACCTAATAATACACGCTTTTAGCGACCCCACGTCTATTCGTTGACGCGAACTTCGAAAGTTGAAAATTCCAATAATACATTTTATTATAAAACTTGTTTAGGATATAAACATTTTTGAATAAATAAGTACTTTTGCAATTATATGTAATAATGCAGTTGTGCACATAAATACCTGCAATCACATGGGAAAACAATTCTAGAAGGCTTCTATAATAATTTTAAAGCAGGTGAAATATTAATGACATCACAAATAATGCGCATGAGGCCTATAAAAGTTTAAATTATTTTTTAATTTATTGTTTTTAATCAATTGTATTCATATATCACAATAACCATATCAAATTTCTCAGCATTTATGTATTGAACCAATTTTTGAAATAAGAACGATATGAAAATAACGCAATGTAGTTTAATTTGACAGCTAATAATTTTTACTTTTAAATAAAACAACTATTAGCCTCCCAAACATTTTTTGTCGATGTGATTACAATTATTTTAGTGCACTATTAAATATTGCTTCAATTAAATAAATGATTCATTTAATTAAAAATATTTATACCCCAAAAAACTTGAAATAAAATGTGTAATTGGTATTTTGCACTTTCGAAGTTTCTGCCAACGCATGATTGTATCTCGGCGTCGCGTCGCCAAGCTCATGCTGTTATCACCAAAGACATGATTTGAACATAGAAATGCATACCTTATAATTTTATTTTTACTTATTTTTAAACAACTTCTAATTATTCCTATAATACCAATTAAACATGTAATTATATTTTTACCAGCAAATAAATAAGTAACTGCTGTCTACCATGTCGACGTATCGAACATTGTATGATGCACAGCACTGGTGGATGCCACATTCTCATCTTCAAGTCTTTCTTCATGTACCGAAATTCTGCTCGAAATTCATATACCATCTACTCGAAGCTAAAAGAACGTTTGGGAGCTCTATCAATGTCCGCCACTTCATATTAAATATAAAAGCGACTCCACGTTAAAATCTAAACTAAATCCTGTTTTGGATATTCTGAAGCCTCTTACAAAAAGCATTACAGTACCAGCTGTATGGCCCTATCGTGTACTTCCGCCAGGCTTACGTGGATTGTACTCGAAACGTTTAAGGTATTTTCAATATGAACGACAAATTTGGAATATGCTATTGAGTTAAGCATAAGCATGTCATGTCGCTACTTTCCTAAAATATAAATTTTGTTCTATTTGCTTTCTTTTTTTTTTGCTTTAACACGTAATGCCTAGCGACAAAAACATATTTTTGGACGGTATTCGTTTGCCAGTAATGACGATTTAGAGTTAACATATGTTTTATTTCAGAAAACCATCCAGGGGCGGAATAAAATTGAAAACGGAAAAGCACGAACCTAAATTAATCGAAATAACATCTCAATTAAGTAAATTATATTATTGACATTTATCATTTCTCTTGAAATGTCAGCTTTTTATTTCGGTTTTCCGTATTATTTACGTAATATGAAGGGACCAAAATAATTCTGAGGCTATAGTATTCGTCTGCGGCAAATTTAATAATATGCTATTAAAATATAATGGTGTCATGGCGTAATTTTCCTCAAAATATGAACATTTTCTATTTCCGGTACTTCCTGTATCGCACGTAATGTCTAGAGATGGATACAGTGGCGTCTTCGGACGGAACTGTATTTACCTGCGAAGAATTTGGAGTATATCATTGAACTAATAGATAACGCAAGATATTACGTGTGATATAGCAAATACCGGAAAAAATTTTGTATTGTAACAAAAATAACGCCATGATACACGTAGTTCACTGGCATTTTCCAAATATGTCGCAAACGAATACATTGGCGTCCTGAAATAATTTTGTCCATAGGAATAACGTGTTATAAAGCAAAAACCGAATATAAGAAACTATTCATATTTTAAGGAAAGTAACGTTATAACACGCGTAGGTCAAATACTCCAAATTTGTCGCTAACGAATACGGTGGCGTCAGAAATTATTTCCGTCGCTAGCCATTAAATGTGATACCGGAAATAGAAAATGCAAATACCGGAAATAGAATAATGTTAAGGAATTATTAGGTATAAGAAAAATTAATATTTTAAGGAAGATTACGATATGATACCATTATTTTATTCGCATATATCATATTTTTCCCAAACGAATAATGTGGCCCCAGAATTATTTTGGTTCCTTCATATTATGTAAATAATACTAAATACCGGAAATAGAAAATCTGACATTTCAAGAGCAAAGAAATGAAAATATAAATTGCTGACTTGAGATGTCATTACCAAGTCGCAAATGATGATAATTCAAAACGGAAAAGCACTTCTAATGCTTTTTCGTTTTGAATTTTATTCCTTAATAAATGGTAACGTGACTGGATGGCTTTTTGAAATAAGAGTCAACTTCATACTTTTACCACTCGAACGCTGCGTTATCTCAGTATTACGTCATCTGACCTCTGGAAATTATAATGCATTTCGTGTCGCGAAACAGTATCATCCAGTAAGATAAAGCACACCCAGTATAATAAATTAATTTGGGGGTTCCCTATTAATCCGCATTTCTATCCTTGATTAATAAAAACGGGGTAACGAACATAATTTTTCTCCGACTTCCTTTTAATATATTCCAGCAAAATTAATTTATAAATTAAAAGTCTAGCGGTCCAATTTAATTAAACAAACATCAAAGTCAATGAAACATTTATAAATTTGAAATAAGTATAGATAATAATATCGAGCAACTCTCTATATTGAGCCACTACGGTATTAGTCACAGAGGACTGAGACTGAACGACTGAATAATTACTACCAGCACCATACCCCACTAGCTTCAATGCAGCAGCTGTATAACACAGTTGAGTAGATAATCCTACATCCTACCACTCGAACGTCGAACGATGCGTATCTCAGTATTGCAATCATTTGACGTCGGCACTATTTAGGAGAAAACCCAGAACTCGGATCCTATACGAACATTACCATTTACAATGCTAAAATAAAAATTAATAAATAAAGTGTATTGAATTTTCAAAAAAAAATTTTAAAAGCATCATTAAAATTAAAGATTTTATTTTATTATAGACTAGACTAGACTAGACTAGACAATAAACATTGCAACTTGCAACACAACTTTAAAATAAAATATGCTTAAAAAATTGTGACATTGGTCAGCTTATACGTTAGAGGAAAATTAAATGCATTTTCAATGATTTTTAAAATAAGCACAAATAGAAATGTGTACTATCTATACAGTGTGTAACATACATATGAAATAAAATTCATAAGACATCCTGAGACAGGTCAGTTTTTATATTTGTAGGCTTAGTTCCTGAAGCAATATACAGTGCGTCAGAAAAGTAACGGATAAATTAAATATTTCGTAAGACTGACGTTTCTATCTAACATACTCGGATACGTCGATTTTGATTTTTAATTTCGCTTATTTTGATGTAATATATAATCAGATGGCGCTACAGGTGTTCCGGATGTGACGTCATATATATCACAATATATTTTTACGACAGATTCTACCATCACGTGCAAGAGTGGTGTGGCAACAAGAAAATTCCGCAAGATTGGGGCTGGAAAAATACAGCGAACGTAATGGCCCGTATCCCCACTTTGAAGGATCCCGCAGCTAATGACCATGTCGTCCAAATGTACGAAAGGCTGCAAGGCAGCTTTGTAAAAAGAATGGCCTGCGTTGCTCGACTATATGCGGGAACGGTCGAAACCAATCCTGTCATAACGTTAAAATTCAGGACAAGACACTCTGGACTATGACGATCCCATCGACGTACAGCTTGATCAGTTCGTGGTAGACGAGGACGACGATTTAACTAATTATCATAGTCAACCAGACACGGTGAACAAGATGAGATGGAAGACAACCCTCAGCCATCTACCTCGGCAGAAACTCCGGCGCACAGGGAATACATACCAGAAGGACGTGTAATGCCCAAATGACGACAACCTCATAGTGTATGTAAATTAATAAATTGCATTTGTAAAAAAATTATTTTTCAGATAACTTCACGCACATGTAATAACTAAAATTAGTTCTAGTAGTACAAATTATGGTAAAAAGCATATGGAATAAGGTGGGTGGCAAATCGACGTTTTTTGTATTTTTCTTGCAATCCTCAAAACTTGCTCAATTTTACGCGCTACTGCTCTGTAAACATTCGTCCTGACAAGAAATGTGTATATGATCTTTCTATAGAGAATTGTGAACTTTCATTTTGGATATAGGCATTTTTGCCGTACGATGAATAGAAAATGAGTTACTGACTGAAATCTGACTTTTTGGAGGGGGGGAAACACTTTCACATGCAAATAAAGCGTTTAAAATCATAAATTTTTTCTCCCCATTTTTAAACGCTTCAAAGTGCTTACTTGTCGCATGGTCTATAAAAAATAGTAGTTGTTTGTTTTAAAATAGCGACTATCGTATTTTAATCAAAGCATATTAGTAACGACCTACTTTTGTAACAGCCAATTGCGGTAAAATAAGTGAACTTTGATATAGATTTGACAAAATATCTAAAACAAAGAATATTAATACAGTACCAATCTAATTCATTTAATTATAATAGCGAGGCTCATCCAAATTAAGTGCAAACCATTTGTAACTCTGTTATTACTAGAGGTACAAAATCGTTTAAATTATCAAACTAGCGGCATTTTTAACGCTGAATAAATAAACAATTGAGCATTGTTTTTGAATTATTGAACAAAATAATTTTTTCTATATAACTTGATATAGCTTGAGCTTTAACACATAAAAGGCTATGATAAATATAATTGATTTTTTTCTACAGTGAAGAATAACAAACGTATAAAGCCATACATTTGTGACGTGAAGGTAAAGTTGGATATGAGAACACCATGGCTACCAAAGGTATCATAATAGTCCAGTATCAGAGATTTTTAGGTGAACTTTTGACATACAGGCGATTTTTTTACCGATTGCTCAATTGTTTTTTTATTTTGCTTAGCTTAGTCAGCGCTGCAAATACAGCTAGTTTTGTAATTTAATCGACTTTGTACCTACAGTACAGTCAATCACGCGCACTTAATTTGATTTAGCCAGATACATGGAATTTCGTATATACGAAATTCCATCTAAACAATGTGATGAAGTCTACATTGGTCAAACAATGCAACTTCTGGAAGAACGTTTAAAAGGTCACAAATATTCAGCCAATATTACAGTTCTAAAAAAACATTCTAACAGGTCATCAATTTAACTACGAAAATACTGAAGTTATTAATAAAGAACAAAATTATAACACGCCTAATTATGGAATCAATTTATATTCAAAAAAATCCAAATGCATGTAATAACAAGAAAGATACAGAACATCTTTCTACAATTTGTTAATATAAAAATATTAAATAAGAATAAAAAACATTATCTCTATATATAAACTTATTTACGTACATTACATACCTACTTACTATAAATATACATCTACATAATATTAACATAACCAAAATTAGAATAATAATGAAATATAAAATAGCCCAAGTTCGTAGGGTTTCTTGACTATTCTTCCCTATGATACTAATCGAACAGTCTAGTAACCATAAAAATTAATTCAAACTGTCATTTTTGCCTATGTCAAATGTCATAAATAAAATACTCTTGTGAAAAAGGCCCAAAAAAGGAACCGAAACGTCAGGTAATATAAATAATCAGTCGTTATATTGCTACCATCCCAAGATAAATCCTCGTAAAAACAAAATATATATATATATATATATATATATATATATATATATATATATATATATATATATATATATATATATATATATATATATATATATATATATATATATATATATATATATATATATATATATATATATATATATATATATATATATATATATATATATATATATATATATATATATATATATATATATATATATATATATATATATATATATATATATATATATATATATATATATATATATATATATGTATATATATATATATATATATATATATATATATATATATATATATATATATATATATATATATATATATATATATATATATATATATATATATATGTATATATATATATATATATATATATATATATATATATATATATATATATATATATATATATATATATATATATATATATATATATATATATATATATATATATATCCCCACTTTGAAATTCTTTGCTATTCATATTTGTTTTGTGAAAAGTAATCTTGGGTTTGTAGCATTTCATTAGGTACATAGAGAAATAAGCAAATAGACGAATAAGAAGGAATATATACTTACCAGGGCTATATCTGGACATACACACGGAAACGAACCACTTAGAAGTTGTACAAGTTCTTTCACCTTTATTGAGGATCTTCAGAGCAGTGTACGATTTGTTTCATTGGTCATAGTAGACTAGGTTTGTGTATTCTAAGAATTTGAGTTCCGTCAAAAACTAATGTCATAAAACGTCACTGCAAGTGTTGGAGTATTAATGTTTTAAATTCAAGTATAAATGATCAATGAAACAAATCGTACACTGCTCTGAAGATCCTCAATAAAGGTGAAAGAACTTGTACAACTTCTAAGTGGTTCGTTTCCGTGTGTATAGTGGTTCTTTCCGTGTGTATGTCCAGATATAGCACTGGTAAGTGTATCTTCCTTCTTATTCGTCTATTTGCTTATTTCTCTATGTAATGAAATGATACAAACCCAAGATTACTTTTCACAATATATATATATATATATATATATATATATATATATATATATATATATATATATATATATATATATATATATATATATATATATATATATATATATATATATATATATATATATATATATAATATATTTTTTTTGTGAGTGTATATCCAATCCCTGTCAAGTACTACAAGTAGTACTGACACAGCCGGCCTAACAATTTGTAATGCTACCTAACAATGTGTGGTACGCTGTGGTACTAACGTTTCCAATGTTTCCATCCAATTTCCGCTTTAGCCATTCCCTTCTACTTCCATTCCACTTACGTGTTCTTGCTCCGTGTACAAGTATTTTAGCATATGCCCCTATTTTAGCATATGCGCTTAGTTTTACTTGTTTCGTAGCGAATTGTGTCTACGTGTCTCGACTCACGATACATACATATCGATGCAAAATGTTGGAAGTGAACCTAGGCTTGGTGAATGAACAGTGTTGCAATGTGCTCTGGTTTATACTCCCACTTTAATTGAAGGAACGCACACGACAAAACGTATTATATAAATTTATTACGATTGATCACCACCGCAGGTCTACTACTATTTTAGAAGAAATATTAAGTATAGGCTTAAGTACACTACAAACAATTGGGAATTCCTGATTGCGGTTTGCGATTACAGATAAAAATTGTGATATTGTATTAATTGTTTATGTATTACTTAGAATAGTGTAATAATAAAAATTAAAGCGTGCATCGCATCTGACGACAGTATTTTTAGTTAATAAGTCATACATTTTAATAAGCCGTTAATAAAATGTCAATTATCATATCAACACTTTGAATAAAAAAATCTGGATATATTTTTTTTTAATTTTTTAAATAGATATTTCATTTTAAATTTTAAATTTTGAAATTATAAATAAACAGAATTTTTTAAATAAAATATTTACTCAATAATAGCAAAGAATTCTGCTATAATTAGTAATTGAAAACCAAGGTAGATATTTAATATAATTTTTAAATTTCGGAGAAACAAAATTGTAACTTGCATTTTTTATTAGTTTTAATATTATTTCTAATGCATTTCCCTTTTTATTTCAGGTAAGGTGCCCTTTTCTTTTTGGATACGTAAGTAAAGTCGAAAACTTTGCTGTGAATATGATTACTCGCGATTTATTATTTGCCGTTTTGACAATATTAACTACACATTTAAAAACATTTAGGTGAAAACTAAAACGGATCAAAATATACATACTTATAGAAGTATTATAACTTCTATACCAATAAATATAATTGCAGTGTCTGGTATATCAAAATAACAGCGTTTTACTAAATTTTGAAAGTATATACGGTATTTATAACAAAAAACCAATTTTTAATTTTTAGTATTGCAGTATTTAGCATTATTTAGTATATGGGACCTATCTCACGAAAAACTTATGTGACCTCGACAGATTTGTTGTAGAGGTCACGGAGTATATTATATACGTTTAGTCGGAGAACGAGCAATGTCTAAGATGACTAAAAAAACTATACTTTTTTAAATCGACCTGGCGGATCTGAGTTTGGATTTCGCCAGACAATCCGGAATTGCAAAACTGGTCAAAATACCCATTTTCTGAAAAAACTCAAATTTTATGTATTTTTTTTTAAATTTTTACTTATCATCCTTAGTTTAAGTCCGATTAAATTGAATGGCCGCAGTCTAGGCGTAGCTTTCGCTTTATTCGGTCATAATTAGTCCATATTTCCTACAAAATTTGAACGGCCGTATATATTTAAAAAAATGCTCTACAACTTAGAGTTTCCCATATTTAGTACACATTATATTAATATTTAGAGACCCAAAGTGAATCAGATCTAAACATGCTTCATTAGAAATTGCAGTTTGTAGAGCTTTTCTTTTGCCCCTTCGGAATTGGAAACTCGCTGAATCGCACCCACTTAGGCAATATCCTGCTTATAAAACCCCACCTAAGTTTTTAGCATTCTTCTGATAGGTATTGGCTAGTGATTGGATTATCATATGATATGGTACAAAATTCTTATTATTATGCATTATGCAAATATTATTATTATGCATTATGCAAATATCTATGTCTGTATAATAAGAGTAGTATATTTTTAATACAAAAATGTTACAGATGAGCAGATATAGATAGATTAAAAATCATTTATATCTGTTTTTAAAATGATCATTAATAATAATAAAATTAAGAAGAAAAATGAAAATATGTTTTATGTTCATTCATCTATTTCACGCTACATTTCATATGGCAATCGTAAAATTCAATTACGCGCGATAGAGGCACAAAAGCATATTAGTTGAATATTCACATTATCATATCCCAAAATTATTATATTGATGTGGTATTATTACATTAATTTGATAAAAGTTTTTATTTTATCACTAATCGCTAACGGTACCTAATGCAAATGCTGAAAATAATTACCTAGCCACAAGTGATTAAAATTGGACTCTGAGAGCATTATAGTTGCATCTGTTATTTTCCTCGGATTCGGTTCAGTAGTTTATACGGTTAAACGGAACGGGTACCTGTAGAATGACACAACTCTAATATGTGACCTTGGAAGCATAGATTATAATAAGAAGGCACGAGATGCAATTGATATTAATATCAAGATATTATAATACAATGATAACATTTTATTTATAGATAATTATATGGGGCATATTCCAAAAATATAAAAGCTATATTTTCTGTACGAAATTTTCCATCAAATGTATCTTACGTAGGTACTTAATAGATGACACATACAAATATTTATCTTAATATCAATTCCCAATAACGATCCCATCAAATCACATAATTAATGAAACAATTGAAGTTGCAAAGAATTAATTAAGTACTTTATTTTTTTTATTATTTTACTTTAGACTTGGACATTGATATGCGTCTCTCAATACTCGACATTTCTGTTTAGTTATTAGGAACGTTTATTCCAAATAACTATATGGTACCATATTTCATCAATAAAGAAATTGTCGGAATGTTGCTGTGGATGTTTGGCTCTCATGCGCAAATTAATTTATTTCATCTAAAATTAAGGAAGATTCATAAGATTCAAGGAGTTTTTTATCATTACTACCTAGATAAATAGGGCACAATTACTCTCATGTCTCATATCTGTGAATATTTTATGGTGTACGATAATTTAATTTTTGTCGTTTTTGTTACGATGACAAATGAAAATATGTATTTACATAATTCGAATAGTTCGACCTATTTGTTTCATTATGTATTAGTGTTTTGCGGTTCGATTTTTGCCGCTATGGATATTTTGTGACATCACCCGTATCGGCTCAGTTGGAAAATGAAAACATTTCCATAGTACACGAAATATTTACGAATGTGTTCGTATTCGTCGACGCATTATCTACAATATCGCAATGGCATGATATGGTGAGAAGGACCCAGAGAACTACGCCATAGTGAACCCTTAAAAAAATTGTGCACAATAATGAGATAGCAAGATTCTTCTATTTGTAATATTTCTTAATCTATATACAGGGCGAAACATACACACGACTATTTTTAACTTAGTTCACTTATATGCGTTAATATGTCTAATTTAATGCGCTATAACAATTGAATCCCAAGAATTTTATGGATGAGACTTGCTCCAAAGACTACGAGTACCTATGTACTGCGACCGACCAAATACGTATATACAAATACGTGTATATAGCATAAGTTCAGCCCAGGAGGACTAGTTGGTTTCCCAAGAATAAGTTTAGATTTTTACGTTACAGGAATTTTGTTATAGGGTCGACGATTGATAATATAGATACGTGTACATGGCATGAGCTCATATTTATTAACGTCATATCTATTAACGGCATTTTACAGGACCGTTTTCGGAAGTTTACCTTCAGCGTTATTTTTATATGGGTATACCTTAATCTTTATTTATTACAGACCAAGCTGCTTTGAATTTATTCGATGCCTTATTATAAATGTTGTCATTATATAAACGTACTGCATATTTTACTACTTTATCGTATACTTTTTGAAAGATCTTTTAAGATGTCCTTTCGTTTGAACCATTATACGATATAATAATTTCTATTTTTGAGAAGATATTTCTATTGTGTCACCCAAGATTTTTAGGGTTCCGTATCCAATGGGTAAAGCGGGACCCTATTACTAAGACTCCGCTGTCCGTTCGTCCCTTGAAATTTTCACGGATGATGTATTTCTGTTGCCGCTATAACAACAAATACTAAAACACAGAATAAAATAAATATTTAAGGGGGCCCCCATATAACAAATGGACAGGGACCTGAATCTGTATGCTAATAAATGCCGGAGTCGCCGGTCAGACGATATTAATTACTATCTTAAGTAGGTAGGCATTAGATATCATAAGTAGGTAGGTGTACGCAAGTACTTAATCTAAGTCAGTACCCATAAGTGGAGCTCCCATACAACAGATATGATTTTTTTGCCGTTTTTATAGATAATGGTACTTCGTGCGCGAGTCCGACTCATACTTGGCTGATTATTTATTATGGTTAGCTGCAGGAGTCGTAAAATGAAAACCTGTTCTAATACACTAATCCTGATGTAATTACTAAAACCCCGTCACTTACAGTTGTCGCGATTTATACATTAAGCCATGTCTCTCGCTGCATTGAATAAAGAACTGATAATTATATTCTGAGTAATCTTACTTGTTTCTTATTTATATCGTCTTGGATAGTTAGAATATCACAATATCCTAGTATTTGTGCGTTATAATCAGATAACCCGTTTGATACAATTTGACAACAAAATTTTGTTTCATATTGTAAAAATTTAGTGCATACTCATATATTGCTTACCTGATATCGAAATATTTTGAAATTTTGGAGGTGAATATATACCTATAAAGTGAGTCTTTAAACGTAACCACATTCGACTGTAATCAGAGGCGTTCGATCCTATGATAAAAAAGGGGGTCGATTTAAAAAAGTATTAGCGATTTTTTACAGAAAAACGTAATATATTATTTTGTCAGCAAGGACCACGGAGAGGTAAGAGCCTCTCCAGAGCCTTGCCAGGATAGAACGTGATTATGTTACTTATTATTAGTATAGGTAAGACTGTTAGTAAAATTTATAACAAATTAACTCGCCAATTTACGGGATATGTTATTATTTGCACATATAGTTATATATAGCTCACATTGGTATTTTTCACTGTCATTTATTAGTAGCACTCTTCACAAAAACTCACATCAGAATTTCATATCACTATTCACTATCTGAAAATAAGTCACTTTCACTACTGTCTTCATTTACATTTATTATGACTGGTTTATTGGGAGTATCCGGAGTATCCATCATAATTTCGAGATCCCACATTCTTGATTCAACCTTCCTCACATGGTTTATACATTTTATCCAGTTGGCCGCATTTACTTCTTTGATTGCACCATTGAGAATTTTGTTCACATCAGCAACTTAAATGTTATATTTTCAATAGCAACTTTCCCTTTTATTTGCGCCCAAATAAGTTCAATTGGGTTCAGTTCGCAATGATATGGAGGCAAGCGAATTACCTCCATTCGTCTTGCTTTGACCATTTCATCCACTACATACTTCTTGAAAGATGGAAAATGTTGCCTTGCCAGTGTCAAAAATTCAGCTTTAAGTAGTGAATCATCGTGTTCAATGTTATTCTTCCAGCTAGTCTTTAATTTGCCCTTTCCGCCATGCAGTTGTGGGCAGCTGTTCTGTTCTACGAGAATGATAAGATTATTGTTTTTTATTTTATTTCCTATATTAGGATAATTGCGTGCGCCACTGAGCACCACATTCCATTACTTTGCATATCAAACGAAAGCACTATAACATCCTTTCAGTTCGATTCAATTATCAAATGATGAAATTTTAGATATTCTCTATATTTGAAGTTGAAATATATTTTGATACTGTCAATATCTTGTTTATAGTGATAATGCTATAATGGAATATCACAAAATAAAAGAAAACTCATTGCTTTATTCGAATAATTGTCACATGTCACAAGGAAAGTGGTTACTGCTGGAACCAAACACAAATTTATGTTTATTCTTGGTTTGGTTCTTTATTTTTTTAAACAAAGAAATTTCGTCGGCATAACTTCATCAAACATGTCATTTATACTGTAATAACCATAATTATTTCTTAGCAAATATAAGTGCATGCATAACTAGATAAATATAAATATATATTTTTAACTATACTGATGTTAAATACTGTGTGTATTTTCAAATGTTGATAATTAAAATGTCAATTAATTCCATATTCTTTCAGCTAATAATTATCAATTTATTTTTAACAACAACCGCGGTGTTTCATAACACGAAGCTAAATATTGAGGACAAAGGAAGGTCTGAAGATAAACAGTTTTCTTATTCGCGTTCATAATGGTTTTGTAGATATGTGCAATATAATTAGGTTTAGTCACGAATTGTTTTTCTTGTTCTTTCTAATGTTTACATAATCATATATCCAAGAAAGGGTTTATAGTTGAAATTCATATTAAATTAATCAGAAAATCTTAGGACAAAAGGCAACCAAATATTTTAGACATACCTACATCTCCATACGTCGTATGCGCCCAATGGCGCCTATTCGAAAATAGACCGCAAATCCGTACTACGTGAGGCAAGTTAAAAATAAAACTGCTCGACCTCAACGCGGTTTGGTCACCGTCATGCATTCAGAGAAATATATAAACTTGAGACGGATCACGTATTCTCAAGCAAATAAAAAAATTAACGTTAGCTATATTTAATTTTCTTATATCAAAATATTTGCCAAGTTTAATTTTAGTTGCAAACGTTTTATACAAAAGGTAAATTGTACTAATTACATTTCCAATTCAATCGTGAATATTGATTGGAATCTAAAACGTTTTGTTTACTAGCCAAATATTGGTCTTTTCATTTGAGAATATATATTATAATGTATAGTATTAATTGTATAGTCGTCCGAATTTGCGTCGAGACACCTTAAAATTGGCCAAGATTTATAAGGCTGTAAAACTGTCAAAAATTTATGGATTTGTACCAGGTTTTTAGCGCTTTAAGTAAAATTTTATTGGCTTCCGTCTCATATATTTAATTTTATGATAAAATCAGACAAAAGTTCTTATGCAGAGTGTTTAACAAATACCTGTTTTTCAGTGGTTTTTATCTTGTGCACAGTGTTAACCAAATATCCTGTATTTTAGAGTTTTATAAAATTTATTTATCATGTGTCTGCTTTAAAGCTTTTTTAATTTTGATCGTATTTTTTTTTGCAGAAAAAAGGTCAAAGGGTTTAGTAAGTTGTCTAATTTTCACAATAAAGTAACAAAAAAATCACATATTTTATAATCATAAGGAATCACACTAACAGTAATATATTTTAATTAACAACAATAAACATTAAACTTTGAATTCTAGTGGTTTCGACTAGATATTCGTCTCTGTAGAACATCCTAAAACTACTCTATGGGGTTTGAATCTGATGATTTAGCAGGCCACTACATGCGGTTTATACCGTTTGGGTACTACATTCGATTACTATCATCCATGTAAATGAAATTCAATCCCACATTCTGGGCTCTAGGCTCAAAATTGATCTTAATATTTGCTGCAACACTTCCATTCATGTTTTCGTCAAGAATAACCAATTCCGTCCGTAAATCGACAGATATGCCAGCCCAAGCCAGAGATGCACCACCATATGGTATACATTCAACTATGGCAAAATTGATGATTTTTTTATGTCGATGAAATTAACCACAGTAAGTATTTGGTTAATTTCTCATTCATTAAAATTATTTGATTACTAACAAACATATCATCTATTTTAATCGTCTTCCACGTCACCTAAGTCACACTAAAAAATCAAAATAGTATGAGGAAATGGGTCCCTACAGTCTATAGTAGAGTCTGAACCACTTCTTGGGGTTAATATTTTTAATGAAAAATTGTTTACTCCACTAAGGAGTATTCAGTTGCAATCTAGATAAGCAAGCTTTTTAATTTCCAAAATAGGATCAGGTAGACATTCATTCTGTGATTTTCTTTTTTTCTCCGATTAATAATATTTCACGTCAGTGCCTCATATTCGTTCTAGTTCAAGAAAGTTGTGCATAGCATTTTGTGTAGTTTATTTTGGCCATTATGCCTTTTTCAGGAGCTGTAACTATACAACTTATACTAGAATTCCTTTAAACGTGATAGTGACTCATATCCGCAGTCATCGTCTTCCGCTGGTAAAACTAAGTCGCAGTCTTCGTCTTGGTCATTGAAACGCTGTCTGAGGCACTATATAGGCACTATTTAAACGAGTTTATACTATGGTATAGCTCAATAGTGCAATTGAAATGTGTTTGCACTTCCCAGAGAATTCAGCTGTGTATGAACATTTAAACGTCCATATTTCTATTTTCCTTTCTCAAAGATCAGTTGGCCAGTAATTTGGGAGCTACTCTGCAATGCACTGATTTGCAAACAAAAAGCAAATATATCTAACCCTGTTTAAAATAGTTGTTTATGTTTACCATTTTACAGCTCATTTCTGGAAATAAATAATGCAACAATAGATGAAAATCGAACCTTATTGAATTTACTTACCTATGAAAATAATTATATTAATAGTTATAATGAAATCATATAACAGTTTTTACAAATGTATTTATGTTTAAATAATATGTGGAAAGAACTCAAATTATATACTCTGTATAAACAAAACAACAATCAGCTGGATCATTATTATCAATAAACCGATCTGTTGGAACTTGAGTCGATCTTTGTCTACCGCAACTATAGAAATAACTTGGGGAATCAGTTGCTTGAAATCCAATCCATGCCGTATTTGCTCGACTGCGACTCGTACCTGCAATGACTGTAGTTTTCAAAATATTTACAATTTACTTTTATTTTTGGATTTCGTTTTCAAAATGCCAATTACGATATAGGTACCTTGCAATCAAGTCCATCCGTTACTTTATTGTGAAAATGTTTTCACTAACAATACAAAATGGGTTTTAAGGCACATAGGAAAAAAAAATTGTATAAAACTCTAAAATACAAGATATTTGGTTAACGCTGTGCACAAGATTAGTTGATTGAAAAAATAGGCATTTATTTAGCACTCTGGATAAGCATTTTTCTAACTTTATCTTAGTTATGTGAGATAAATGCCAATAAAATTTCTTTTGAAACACTAAAAACCAGAAAGTTATTATCGGTTCTACGAAAGTATATTATTTAGTGGCTTAATAAACACTAAGTAAAACAATTATACATTTAAGTACTTAGGTTGTGTGGAGTCTGCAAGGATGAAAAGTGTGTGGAGTGTGGAAAATCTAGAGGACGACACCGTACCCACGGTGTCTTCTAGATTTTCTCAAAAATCAACCAGTGAGCTAACCAAGCTAGTATCATTGAGATATTATTAAAACTTAACAACTTTAACTTGTTAATCACACTTTATGCAAAGGCTATATATATTATATTATACACTGTTTATTTTTACTTCAGGATCGATATTTTTTTTGTTTGTTTGCTTATATTAAATATTTATATATAAATATTTTGTCGAGGACTTAATCAATTATTCTAAAATTAGACATCGCTATATAAAATGACATTAAATAAAATTTTTGTCTGTTCATCCTTATACTCTTTTAGTAGATACATTTACTGAAAGGTGGTTAGAAATTTTGTCCTTACGTCCCAATCTGGACCCAACAAATTAGCTTTTAATCTGGTCTCGTTCACATCTTTTTTATCTAAATATGATTTTATTAATAATCTTATATCGAGGAGATTGAAAGGAAAATCCCAGGTGGCTACTATGTTTAATAATTCAATTAACATCATTTTTTTCTTCGCCTTATAAAGACAATTTTCTTAAATACACAATTTTCTTCATTATTCTCAAAGCCAAAGTAGACTTGGGCCCTTTATATTTTTTTGCCGCCGCGCCGCTTCAATCGTGTGAGTTTTTCTTTGTACGGTTATTGCATTTTACATAGTTTCATCAGTATAATAGGCCAGGCGTCAGGGGAGTTTAGGACGCGTAAATACCGTTTTAAATAGGGCAACAGATTTTACTGAATGCGGTTATTTATAAGTCCCCTAGAATATACTCAACTTTGGGGCAATATCGATCAAATAGAGTCTTTTGCAAATATCTCGGATGCTATCAAATATGCGAGAGTGGTAAAACAGTTTTTAGAAATTGCATTTACCGATCGCCTTATAAGCGGGAGAGATACAATTAAGTGGCTTCCAAGATCTCCTGACCTAGCCCGAAATGATTTTGATGGGGGTACCTATATTTAAAGTAAAATGTATGAGCATGAACATCAAAGAAGCCTTAATGAGCATCTTGATGAGTAACGTGGTAAAGTTGTTGCTGCTCTACAACGTGTGACGCCAGAATTCTAACAAACTTATGGAGGAAATTCTTTGATCGTTTGGGATATTGTCTAGGGCAACAAGACGACGATTTTAACCCACAAATATATTTGCTTTTAAAAGAGTTACTTTTTATTATTCGTTTAGAAAAAATATACTTATCGGACTATTTTTTAATTTCTTCTAGATCATAAATTTTTATTTATTTAACTAATATTAATTTTTTATTCGTAAATTATTCTATTTATTTACAGAATACTAGTATAATTTTTGATGCCCCCGGCAAAAAAAGTACTGAATTAAAATAGTTTGTTTAGTTATTTAAGCATTAAATAATGCATGAAATAACTACTTTCGTTACGTTTAGTCGGCTAGTCTATAGAGTAGTTGGATAGTATATAAACTATCCAAACGTCTGGCTATTTTGATGAAAAATCATATTTCTACTAAAATAGCTACGAATATTGGTTTATTTGTATATTATCCAGCTAGTTTACAAACTATTGAAGATTTATCACCAAAGTATAAACCACAAGAAAAGTATACAAACCTACATGTATTTTTGGCTAGTTCACAAACTATCCACAGTAGTTGGATAAAGTGAATACTTAATATTGCTAGTAATACATAATAACCAACTCGTTGGTTAGTATAAAAATGAACCAATTCTCTTTGGTTAATTTACTTGAAAAGTAAGGTTATGTTTATGGCAAGTGTTGTGTGGTGTGTTGTTATTGTTTACTGTCGTGTCTTGTGAATTTTTTTTAAGATTTCAAGAAATTTGTTTGCCCTGTCAATGCAAGAAAAGTTACACGAAAAATTACAAGAAAAGCACAAATAAGAAGTGTAAACGTCTTGCGTCCGGATATACGTCTATAGCAAGTGTAAAACAACAGTGCAACCGGCTCCAATAAATAATAATTTTCTTTGTCTTGTGGTTTCAATGTTTTGAGGTTTATTATTAATATTTTGTAGAAGCCCCTCGCATTTAAAAAAAATAGGAATTATTAGATCGGATATATGTAAATGCAACAATAACTCTACCGCTGATCTAAACCACTTAATATTTAATTGCTCAGAGTATAATGTAGAAAGACAACATTTTATTGCATCCCTCATAAGCCAAAATGTACAACTCCCCACTAATGCAGAAATTCTTCTGACCCTTCAAAAGGACAAAATTAATGAGATATTATATAATTACATAAAAACTGCAAAAATCTTAATTTAAGCTAACTTTTCAAACACAATGGAACTTGTTCTTTTCCATTTTACCCTTTAATTTATTTTAATAATATTTATTAGTAATAGTTTGTAGATTAATATTAGTTAGAACTCCCATTGTTTATCCTTGTGTTATGTTAACCTATTACACCCGTGGTCTCTCCTGTGATTGTGCGAAGTCGTCTTGATAGACCCCTAGACGCAACTTGTCCCTGTTTGAAAACCCAATATAAACAAATGAGAAAAAAAAAAACAAAAATTAAAAAAAAAACAAAACAAAATAAAAAAAAAAAATAAAAAAATAAAAAAAAAAAAAAGATATGTAGATATGTATATATGTGTGTGTATGCGTGGGTATATATGGGTATATATGTATATATGTATATATATCTATATGTGGGTATGTGTATACTCATAAAATAATTTATTATTTATCTAATTTAGTAGATATTTATACCAGTAGTTACTTAACAAAGGCAAAATGAAAATCAGTAACACGGTTACACTATTCCATTGTATGATTACTCCTTTCTTTTCTTTTTTTCTTATTTCATGGTATAATTACAACTTTGAGATTGACTCGATTATTTGTGACTAAACAACCAAATGGTTAAAAAATTTCTGTGGCTAATCGAACGAGTTTTCGGAAGCCAAACCCCTCTCCAAAAAAAAAAAAAAAAAAATTAATATTTTGTCATAAATTTTATTTATGTATCAGTTGGACTGCCACAGCCCATCCCCAAGCCTGCCTAGATCACCCATCCAAGTGCCACCAACGCCCACCTTGATTATCTTCGAAATCTTACCAGTCCAGTCTCGCGGCTAGGCGGTCCCTTTTTGGTTATTATATGTGTTAATAGCAATTTTAAATTGACACTTAATCCAAATACTCTGGATAGTTTGTGAACTAGCCAAAAACACAGGTTAATTTGTATACTTTTCTGGTGGTTTCTACTTGGCGATAAATCTTGTATAGTTTACAAACCGTATCGTAGCTATTTTAGTAGAAATATGATTTTCCATCAAAATAGCCAGACGTTTAGATAGTATGCCTGCAATCCAGCTATCCTAGCAAAACTAGCCAAGTAAACACTTTACCCGTAACATATATACAAAAAAAGTGGCACGTGATGGAATTGTTTTATATCAAGCCATTACTATTGTACGAAGGGTTGATAGCTGGTAAGAGGTAAATTTATTATTAGTAACAATTATTAAGAAATATAAGAAGGATGTACCCACATTATCAAATTTATCACATCACATTATACCATATAATTTAAAAGATTTTCTGATGTATTTCCAGATAATTCATTAATGCAAGGAGAAAGTTGAAATTATACGACACATGATCCTGTCATGATCTTAGAGTCGAGCCAAAAATATTTAAGACATATTAAAATGTTTGTAGCATTAGATTATTGTTGAGTTCTCATAAAATATGCTATGAACAGGTGCATTTTAGGTTATGCACACGATTTACGAAAACAAGAAGCACCTAGTAATTTTATAAAAAAATATATATTATTTTGACACTAGTTTAGTGCTTATTTATATAAAATTTATATAAATATTTGTTGAAGGAGATGTTATTCTATGATGTTTATAAAACTTGAGATAAATCAGTGCGCACTTATATCCAACACAAAAAAACGTTTGTTTGTGTTTGTGTGTAAAACAAACGGGTG
>CAXKVY010010603.1:0-22493 GCA_964058915.1 Tetropium fuscum
GTCCCAGTCCACTTCATATCCATAAGAAATTAGGTAAGTGAGAAGGGACACAAAACTACCAATGGTTAGTTTCCAACCCCATTCTTCTGTATTTTGAGAGCGTACAAAAAATATGGAATGCCCTTGGCTATCTTATTTGTAAATAAGTTCGATAGAAATGTTTTTCGGAGGCTGCAGTCGTCGATGGTAAAGTAGCTTGGTCGAAGGAGCTAGTTACAGGTTGCTTGGCAACGGCGTGGGTGTAGCGGATAACCCGAAGATCATCCAGAAGAAAATTATTTACCGTATTACCCTATAATACGGTAATACGGTAAATAATTTCGTCCTGCCAAATTGTCATAATAACACCGACATTTCATCTAAAAACACAGCATCCAAAGGATGATCTGACATCTCGTTTTTCATATACTCCCTTAATAAATGTATTTTTATTCAGCTACATCTGGTTAAGCCTTTCATCCATTTTCCTTTTGTATATCTAAGCTATATCTATATCTCATCTCCAAAGGGCAACGTGGTCTTATACAGAACCCCATACGACAATAAAATAATTTGAAAATAAGAATGGATCTCAGCCCTTGTGTAAATTCAGCTAAGCCAGTCTACCACCAACGTATCACTCGTAGTTTACCGACCAATGTACGTGATTTCAAATTTTAATGGATTATTTGAAATTATTTTATAATTTGGAGATAAAAGAAAAACGACAATAATTTATTATTATGTTGTTTTTCAATACAGACATCATTTTTTACATTTCTTCTACTGAAATATGAAACAATAATTGAAACATTCAGTCATTGATATTCTCTCATATAATTAAACTTGTGTATTCTAGCTTGTAGTATACATATACATAACTGTTTATGAATATTTATTTCAAATTTGGCAGTTTTAATGACTCAGCTATCAAAAGTATAAAATTCCTTTTGATATTCTCCGTAGGGTGCTTTAAATATGTGACTAATTTACTTATTCGTGATATACTTCGTTCCATGAACTCATTCAGTACTACTATAAACTTGCACAGAAATTTCAAAGTTAAAATTTAAACCTTCAGAGGCTCTATTTAGCGTAAAAAGACGAAAAGGCATAATATGGCTTAATTTTAAGTTGACTCTTGCGTTGTTCTTAGCTTTCAGAAAAAAATTCCTTAGCTTCGTAGTAGGATAGGAGTAGAAATTTATAAATTTTCATTTTATGCAGAAATGAGTAAAATAATTGATTAAAAGTGACGAATTTCGAAGCTCTTTAAAATAAGTAAAGGTTAGTAGTATCTTTTGGTGTGCTTAAGGCTGCTTCGGTATGCGACTTAATGACATGTGGATATAATTTACTTTACTATTGATAAAGATATTAAATATTACTCCCCAAAAATTATTCAATTGTTCTGTAGTTTTCCCAAAAATGTTCACCAAAACCTGCTACTTCTCCAAGAACTGATATATGCGGCGATACCCCTCCATTTAAGGTATAACAATTTAAGAAATCTGCGATGGACCTACGATATACCAAATCCTTAGTATAAACCTCGTAATTAGGACATAGTAACTATACCAGCATGTTTACGTAAATGCCTAAATGCTTCATTGGTACTATCTACATGATTCTACATCTATATATCTACAAGTTTCCACATGATCATTAAACGACAGTTTGTGATCAAAAATCACTCTCTAATCTCTAAACGTTGTTGGTCTCTGTAAAGTTGTGTGTTATTAAGGCCAATATTATCCGATGTTGTTTTAAATTTTAGGACAATAAACTTATATTATAATCACCAATTTAATAAAAGCTGGTTGCTAAAATAAATTTGATTGTCAGATCTTATTAAGCTTATTAATTATTTATAGTTAACCAAAATAATAATGTATCTCTTTGCCGCTCACTTTACAAAATCGCGACCTTACGCAATCACCCATTTTTCTTCAAGGTATAATTATTTTATGGTAAGTATATTTAA
This sequence comes from Tetropium fuscum, assembly GCA_964058915.1. NCBI lineage: Eukaryota > Metazoa > Arthropoda > Insecta > Coleoptera > Cerambycidae > Tetropium > Tetropium fuscum. Next base: position 1,964 of record CAXKVY010010603.1, read on the forward strand.
TTATTTATTATAGTAATATTATTTCGTATATTATTTACAAAAGATTTCAATTTACATAATTAAATATACCATGTAATAAATAGAAAAATGTCAATAAGGGGAGATAAATTATATACCACCATGATGGAGAGTATGAATAATTGAAGGATGGGCACCCGATGAAGGTGGGAGATTTCAAAACTAGAAGATGAATATGCAAAAGATATGGTTAACTATTGATATCTTTGGCACTACTTTCCATTACCTCATAGCATATACTTCAAGTAGTAATATCATTTAGGATATTGTTTACAAAATGTTCAATTTACAAAATGAATGTCTTACTTCATTGTTCAAGCAAAGTAAATAATATACTAATATTAGTACCGTGAGATACTATTTATGAAACTTGATAGGCAGATCTAATATAAAATATTTATCGAATGCATATAAATAGTAACACTGTATAGAACTTGAAACTCACAACCCTCACAATGCATTGGCATTTCACCCATTTTGTTGAAACGCTATTTGGATTCAGAGCATTAACTTTCTGACATTATAAGAGGATAGCGTGTTAGATTAGCAAGAAAGGATAATGGACCTAAAAATACTTTCATAAACTCAAGAATATTGATATAAATAAGCCAGGTCCTTCATATTTTACTAATGGAGTGTTTATTTCAGTGAAAATTCTCAAGCATCAATTCTAATGAAAGGAAAAAGTAAAAGTGAAGTCTAGCATTCAGTTTCTTAAAAAAATCTTTTTTTACGAGCAATATGTTAAAAGAGTTTAAGAAGGTACAGCACTATTTTCTAATTGAAGTGTGTTCACCATTCACCAGTAAGTTCCTCAATATATTATGATAATAAAGTTGGAATAGAAATCCAAATTCGAGCTGGGAGAAGCATTTCACAATGGTATTATAAAATTTGCACTCGACGACCCAGCATTTTAAAGTAAACTTTGTGTACTTTTTTCTATAAAGCAATGCATATATTGCCTATGCCTATCTCTGACCCAAAAAGAAAAAAGTATTAAAAAAAGTAAAAAGTGAAAAAGTAAAAAGTATTAAAATCGAAATTTTGGCATTTTCTTCTTTTCGTTTCGACATTTTCGACATAAAAAAATATTTTAATTTTTTTTAGATAATCCACTTCGATGGGAAATTCAATTCTCTACAAAAAGTTTCATATAAAGTATACCGAAATTTCGAGAATGGTGCATTTTCACCCTTATCTACAATTGCCACCCTCTAATTTAATGGCACTCCGTTTTTTCTTCTTAAATGAGATATTGACCGGTTCCTGCAATGAAAACCCGTGAACGTCTTAATTCCTTATTGCCCTGTTTTTTAGTACATAATTAATAGCCTTATATCATGTATTTGTGCAAGTGGCCATCCTGTCGACATATTCTAGCGATATTACAAGGGATATCCCTGGCATCTATTTGCTTCTCTCATTACCTGAATAATAAAATATACCGTGATTAAAAATTTGCACCAAATATTCTATTTGACAAAAAGCGCCTCATTGAGGTACGAAAATATATTACGTAGTTGAATAATTTGACCACCGATAGGTGGTAAAATGATACGTAATAGGTATTGACATTAAATAAGCTTGCGCTAATCTGCACATCGGTCCAGGTTAGAACATATTTTCTTTTCTTATCTTAAATATGTATCTTAACAAATTCACTTTTACTAGCGCTCACTCGTCCTGAATGGATGCGCTACAAAATGATAGAGCAACACTTAAGCATTATTCCTGAGTATGATAACATGCATTGTTTACAGCATTACGTGAATTTGCAATTTTGCTTGGCCTCTATTTCTTTCTGAAATACTTTTGCCGTTTATATATGTTTTCAGTTCTGCGGTGTTCAAGACTGTCCGGCTATGTGTCTTTTCTCCCTCGACCTTGGGCGGGGGAATGGAGATGGGATATTTTGCGGGAATTAGTATCTAGTTTTAGTTAGTTTTTGGTTAATATTTACATAAGCGGGCTGTTGAAAGCGTTGGTTTACAAAAATACTTATTATCCTATGTTAGTGTATTGTGGGTCTTTTTATGTTAGATTATTTTATTATTGCTACTATTACATGCCTCTTTTAGTTGTTAATTTTTTGATTTGTTTCATGCTTTTTTCTGGTTTTGTTTAGTTTTGTTTTTTATGTTATTCTGTTTTTTGTTGTTTTTTATTTTTTCATTCATTATTGTTTGTTAGTTGGGGGTTGTGATGCGGGGATCATGGGGCATAGATATAATTCAGGGATGGGTGTTTTGGGGGTTCGGCAAATTTGGGTGTCATGGCTTGTTGAATTGTTATATTTGGGTGTTGTGTTAAGCGTTTGATGAATGCAGGTATTATTGTTTTTTCTATGTGTTGGTCTATTGTTTGCATGCCCGTTTGCTAGTGCAGTGCGGTGTTCCTTGTACCTGTGCTTATTCTTGTGTTTGTAGCCGCTCTGAGGGCTTTGTTCTGAAGTATTTGCAATTTATTTTTATGGTGTTGTGATATGAAGGGGTACCACACTGCAGAAGCATATGTTATTATGGGTCTAATGTAAGCTTTATATATTAGTAGCGCTGTTTGTGTGTTTGACTTTAACATAATTGTGCCTAATTGGGCCTGTCTAAATTTAGCTTTTTTGATGGTTTCTTCTACTTGTTTTTCGAACCTGAACCTGCGTTCTATATTAACCCCTAGATATTTCAAATGCGTTATATTTTGAATGTTTATTTTGTTTATACATATTTTTAAAGTTATTGGTTCCCGTTTTCTGGTGAGGACGACCACTTGCGTTTTTGCCTCGTTAATATTTAACCCCCATTTTTTGTAGTATGTTGTTACGTTATTTATCTGCTGTTGCATTAGTGTCTGTAATAGTTTTGGGCTCTTAGAGGTAGTAATAGTGGCTGTGTCGTCAGCGTATATGCATTGTTTACATTGCAGTGTTTATATGTTTTATAGGCTTATCAGAGTCGGTATCGCGGTGATCATATTTAAATTAAATCATGGTAATTGTTTTATTTATTACTTAATTGTTTAAGTGGGAACATGAACATGCATATCTTATTTTTGCAAGTGTACTTATCTATCTCCAGACGTCGAATTATTTTGATTTGCTATGCTCTCCGTTGATCTAGAAGAATTCATGAGGGCCATTTTATTGTAACATCACTATTTGTTCACATAAGAATTTAATCTAATAATATATAGCACTGAGTCTATAAAAACTCACTCACTTCTGATATAAAAACACTTTAATTTCTATAAGTTACACTTTTATTATCACTTAATATTTATAATATTAGGACCAGCGCATCCGGTCATCTACAATAATAGTAATAGAGTAATAGAGCGCATTCGGTCATCTGCAATAAGAGTAATAACTCAATGCCGATATGTAACCATCATAAAACAACTTTGTTCTTATACTTAACTGTCACACTACTTATTATGTAAGTTATAATGGAGTATTTTAAATAGTTTTTTATTTTAATAAACAGCCGCATCAACCATTGTATGTTTAATAAGTACTACATTAGATTTTTTACATTACAGTTATCATTTAGTATAAAATTTTCGCGGTGCGTCACTTGGGTCCCCTGGCGAGCTGCCACTGGCAATATATAAGGTGATGTATGTTATAATAACCCTATTATTGGTTATTTGAACAGATTCCTATGACCCCTAATACGTCTTGCTTGGATAAATGGTACTTACTGCCCATAAACATCCCGTCCAATCTACTTTATCCTCTGACCCTAAACAAATCTCTGTAGGTTATGACGTCTCTAAGTATCTCGATTTTTATCCAAATTCACTACTACTACCAAATTCACAACATACCGGGCTTTCATTGAATCCCGAAACACACGTGACATAATTACATTGAAAAACCACAGGCACGCATGTGAATTGACCATGAAATCTATTAATTGACAGTACATAGGGACTTTTATTTAGTTATTTACATGGTTCTTCTTAAGTATCAACTTATAGAATTTGATACTCTAGTAAACAGAAATAAACTGATCACGTGGGTTTCGGGATTAAATGAAATCCCGGTATAATTGTATCCCATTTTCCACTAAATTAAGTAACCTGTCCTAAGATCGGTAGAAGTTTTCTTCTTTGACACTTTGAAAGGGCACGTCGTGCCGTTTTGAAATAATGGAGGACTTAACTCATTTTGTATAATTTAAGACTTATACCCTACCGCCCAAGAACCAATTATCAATAGGTACTAGCAGGCACCTAAAATACATTCAGACGTAGGTAATACATTTAGGGTCTAGCCCGAGGTTTCTATATAAATTAGAACTGACGTAGTTCTGAGAGATTATTAATAAGGATTGTATATTTGTAATCACTATATATAGATATTTGCAATAGTATAGCTGTGCCACGTGTTCACACTTCGCCGACCCTTTCTTATTGCAGAAAAATAAACACATCCTTCACATTTTCACTTACCCATATTCCAACACAGCAAATCTCTTTGATGTGAACAACTTTGATGTTAGATACCGCCATTGGCTGGGATTTATAAGCCACGACAACTACTCTCGGCCGTTTCTAATATTTCTGTCAAGAGTTATAGTTGTGCTGATATTGATAGTTTCTCTACGGTAGCTGTTATGTGACTTTGGTTGAGATCCCTCTGGTTCTTTAAACCAATAATCGAGCTTGGTTAATCCTACAAAACGTCACGGTATTATACGCATCAGAATATTTCACACAGGAAAATACTTTCATTCTACTACTATCTTAGTCACAATGGGAATTGTTTGGGAATTAAACACATATTTGGGAATACAAGGTATTTGTAAAAAAATAGTACCTATTGCTTACCTACTTAGCAAGTTTTTATGTTATTAACATGTTATGAAATCGAAAAAAATATTTTATATGTTTCTCCGAATAACGTAATACAAAAGTTATTATATGTATTGTATAATATTATAACAATTATTGTATGATAAGACAGTTTGAAAGCATCGTAGACAACCTACATACTCTCATATTATACTAAATTTCCTCACAACCACCGAATAGTACCTAGGTAATGAGATAATATTAAAAAAAATAAATTAAAATCATTAACTTTACTTTATTGATCACAATTACATACATAATAGTATATTTAAAGGCACATATTTGTCTGCATTGGGTACATTTGTATTCATTTAGTATAGTCCATGTATTCTTTAACACTAGAAACCTTTTCTAATAATTCACTTTTGGCAAACTTAATAGACTGATTATAATTTAAATTTCTTACTTCAGCATAATGATTGACAAAGTTATTATACAATGCGTTAGAAAAGTAACTGATAATTTCAATATTTCTTAAGACTGACGTTTGTATCTAAAATCTTCGGACACTTCGATTTTTATTTTTAACTCCGCTTATTTTGATGTAATACGAGCCCTAACAACTAAATGGTCGGACGGCCGTAAATTTTAGAAATAATAATTAATAGTACCAGTAGTAATAAAATACCAGCTTAAAATAAAAATATATTACACGAGTGTCCTAATTTTAGGCAGTGTGTCAATGACTATTTACAAATAATTTTTGTTGTGCCATTTAGATAGGTTCACAGTAATGGTTTGCATAATTTGCCGACAACTTAAATTCAAATTCAAAATAAATTTATTTACAATATATACATTAAATGTCATCAGATTTATAGGAGCCTTACAGTGCGGCAGTAAGTTTTAGACACATTAAATACGATTTAATTGTACGTAGCCTGCTCTTCAACCAGTTGTTGTGGTCTTTGCTACTGCGGCTTCTATTGTCCTGATAGCTATGATACTCAGCCTGCCGGCATACTCGCCCCCTCTCCGCTTCTCGCTCATAGGGGATGTGATGAAAGCATTATCCTTTAAGGTTACTACGTCCTTGATGGTAAATTTTTGTGACTATTTATACAGGAAAAATATTGGGAAAAAACCTGTTTTCAGTATTATTCTACTTGTGGGGTTGTTTATAGCCACCTTCCGGCTCTTTAATTACTGTTACGTCATGTCCTATCGCTGTGCTGTCTACGTCGATTTTGCGGAGGGACAGGGTTTGGTGTGGGTAGGGGGGTGTAGAAGTTGGGTAGGATTTGGTATGGGAGTTTGCGTTTTATATGGATATTGGGATTTATGTCTTATGTTGGTTAAGTCTGTAGCAAGGGTGGAATCGCGTTCGGCCCATGTGTAAAATATCTGCGCGGTTTCTGTATATATATATATATATATATATAATCTTTTATGCATTGAGTTTTGCATAGATTATGTAATGTATCGATTCTAACATACCTATCAGATCAGGTACACAGCCTCAGAATTTTCTTTTGTATCCGTTGTAGATGCAGATACCGGAGCAGATATGCTACACCAGTGCTACAGCAGTGTCCGATATTCTACACCATACCGGACACGCGTATGTAATGAGTGGTCTGATAACTTGTTTGATGAGTATTATTTTGTTTTCTGCTGCCAATGCACTAGTGCGCGACAGCAGAGGGTAGAGGGTTATTACAGCAACCGTTGACATTATTGTGATTTGCTTCATTTGTTTAGAGTAGTTAAGCCTTTTGTCTAGGGTGACACCCAAATATTTTGCATTTGGCAAATCTCTGATTACTGTATCTTCTATTTTTATATTATTTCGGATTTCATTTTGTGTAATTTTTTTGTAAAGTTAATTAGTTCCGTTTTGCTTGAGTTTGTTTTGATTGAAACAAGTAGGCGCTGAAAATGACATGCACGTCTTTAGAATTCGTAGGCTTGTTAGTGTTTTTGACGTTTTGTTAACAATTAATTATTGTTCAAAATGCCACGCGGCTTAACAACCCCTAAAACTTTTAAAAATATTTCCTTTTAAAAAATTATCAGTAAAAAATTAATAAGGAAAGGAATGTGGTATGCAATTTAAGACTACACGATAAAACGTATAGAAAAGTAAGGTAATAATGCTCTTTGCCGATATGTTTAAATTTAAATTTAATTTAATTTATATACCTAACAATACCGAAAATATAACAGCTAGTTATCACACTGTGAGAACAAAACAAAATGAAACGGCCAAACAGACATGGCTAAGAGGCTTTTGTTGGCGACGCGTGGTTTATTTATGCATTTTACCGTTCCATTTCGGCTCGCGGCGTACCCACGTGGGTTCAGTATCGCAGAACACGGTATGTAGGTGACTCGCGGTGTAATTTAAATATTTGAAATAAGGTACTATTATTCAAAATGTTTGCTATATAACGGAACGAAATTTATTTACGTTACAATAATTTAAATTATCTGCGAAAATAATAATTCCTCTATCTGTAATAATTAGTCCCCTCGTTTCGGTAATATTGTGTTCAGTGCTCTGATTTTAATAATTACTAATTTATTAATATTATTAATAACTATTATTAATATTACTTATATGAATTAAACTCCAAAGACAAAATATGTTGGTTTTGATGTAAGTGGGAGTAGTCATTCGGGAATGCAACTTAAAAAATCACAGGTGGTAATTACGAAATTTTATTTCTAACATCGCCCTGATTATAATCAATGTTGGCGTGCATATTTCTCAGATAATTTTCTACTCAAGTTATATCATTTACGAGCCGATCAGTTAATGCGTGCAATCTATAGATTACGGTACCATAAAATAGGCAGTGTAGTTTGTGTAATATGTGACAGCAGACAACAAAATAAGTGATTCGGTGTCAAATATATAATATACTTTAATTTATTTGAACAGTTATCATAACCGTTAATGAACAATAACGGAAACTCTTCTGATTTATTTGGATTACGAGCATCGGGATGGAAAAGTCTCAATTACTGGGTAAACTAGAAACTATAATTACTATACTATTACTATATATTACTATTACTATAACCAATTTTTATTAGAATTAACAATAATTGTTTAATATTTTTCTGCAACGACTAATTACACTATATAAAAACTGGTTCGTTGCTTCACACAATTGCTTGAATGTTCCACGTCACGTATTCCATAATTCCTCAATATGATATTACATTGCTGCAATAGATTAATTAATTGATGATGAATATTAGACACGATTTTTTTCATAAGTATATTACTTATCCAAAAGGCTGTGCTTGATCAACAGCGATAAGGTAATCATTATAGGATTTTAGGATTATTTTGCGAGGGTAAATATTTTATCGCAAAACAAGTGAGATTATAGGTACTAGATTGTATTACTTTGCAATTTATACCTGCTGCTTATATTTCTAAGATCGAACTGAATCTATGAAATATATATGAATGCATCAATCTAACCAGGGCACGGAATTTTAAAAAATCTGAAATTCGAATATTTGTTTGGTATTGTATTCGAATAGAAAATTATTCGAATAGTAGAATATCTAACGAATATACCAGTATTCGAACATTCGAGTATTCGAATATTAGAATAATCAAATATTTATGTATGCTAGTATTCGACTATTCAAGTATTTATTTAAATATGCGAGTAAAGTAATCGAATAATCGAACAATATTCAAATATTTAAGATTATCATATTCCAGTATAATAACTTATGTCAAAGAAATTTTTCAACTAGTGAACAAATTGTGAAAACGTGATTTAAATATGAAAATAAATAATATTGTGTACACCTCACCTAGAAAAAGGTCAAAAAAATAAATATTTATGCAACAAGTGCAAAAAGTAAGTGTTTATTGCACGCGAAACACGTCGATAGCAATAAACACTTTTTGTACGAGTTGCATATAATATTTTTTCTACGTTCATGCAAAATCCAAAAAATTTTTCATTTAGTAAATGTCATTTCATTAGTAAATATCAAATTTTATGTTTATGTTTGTTATGATCACAAAACACTGTTGTAGAATGACAGTTGAGTCCAATAAATATTTTATTGCGCTAGCGCAATAAAGAACCAGTTTTTGCGCTAAATATAGTTCAATAGTTTTGTTTTTTGCATAAACGTAGAAAAAAATTTATATAAAAAAAATCGCAGATTCTGCAATCCTTGCAACCATCACAGGTTACATTACCATTGGAAATTATAACACCATGTATAAAACATAATTAACTTTTTATTATAACAAAAACATACCTACTACAGTTTAATAAAAACATATATTTTTTTTTACTTTTAAACAACGTCTAGTGATTCCTATACAACGTGATCTAAATAAAACTCTCCAAGCCGATTACTCGGAAACCAAGAAAGTAATCCAAATTCTGCAAAATCCACCTAATAATACACGCTTTTAGCGACCCCACGTCTATTCGTTGACGCGAACTTCGAAAGTTGAAAATTCCAATAATACATTTTATTATAAAACTTGTTTAGGATATAAACATTTTTGAATAAATAAGTACTTTTGCAATTATATGTAATAATGCAGTTGTGCACATAAATACCTGCAATCACATGGGAAAACAATTCTAGAAGGCTTCTATAATAATTTTAAAGCAGGTGAAATATTAATGACATCACAAATAATGCGCATGAGGCCTATAAAAGTTTAAATTATTTTTTAATTTATTGTTTTTAATCAATTGTATTCATATATCACAATAACCATATCAAATTTCTCAGCATTTATGTATTGAACCAATTTTTGAAATAAGAACGATATGAAAATAACGCAATGTAGTTTAATTTGACAGCTAATAATTTTTACTTTTAAATAAAACAACTATTAGCCTCCCAAACATTTTTTGTCGATGTGATTACAATTATTTTAGTGCACTATTAAATATTGCTTCAATTAAATAAATGATTCATTTAATTAAAAATATTTATACCCCAAAAAACTTGAAATAAAATGTGTAATTGGTATTTTGCACTTTCGAAGTTTCTGCCAACGCATGATTGTATCTCGGCGTCGCGTCGCCAAGCTCATGCTGTTATCACCAAAGACATGATTTGAACATAGAAATGCATACCTTATAATTTTATTTTTACTTATTTTTAAACAACTTCTAATTATTCCTATAATACCAATTAAACATGTAATTATATTTTTACCAGCAAATAAATAAGTAACTGCTGTCTACCATGTCGACGTATCGAACATTGTATGATGCACAGCACTGGTGGATGCCACATTCTCATCTTCAAGTCTTTCTTCATGTACCGAAATTCTGCTCGAAATTCATATACCATCTACTCGAAGCTAAAAGAACGTTTGGGAGCTCTATCAATGTCCGCCACTTCATATTAAATATAAAAGCGACTCCACGTTAAAATCTAAACTAAATCCTGTTTTGGATATTCTGAAGCCTCTTACAAAAAGCATTACAGTACCAGCTGTATGGCCCTATCGTGTACTTCCGCCAGGCTTACGTGGATTGTACTCGAAACGTTTAAGGTATTTTCAATATGAACGACAAATTTGGAATATGCTATTGAGTTAAGCATAAGCATGTCATGTCGCTACTTTCCTAAAATATAAATTTTGTTCTATTTGCTTTCTTTTTTTTTTGCTTTAACACGTAATGCCTAGCGACAAAAACATATTTTTGGACGGTATTCGTTTGCCAGTAATGACGATTTAGAGTTAACATATGTTTTATTTCAGAAAACCATCCAGGGGCGGAATAAAATTGAAAACGGAAAAGCACGAACCTAAATTAATCGAAATAACATCTCAATTAAGTAAATTATATTATTGACATTTATCATTTCTCTTGAAATGTCAGCTTTTTATTTCGGTTTTCCGTATTATTTACGTAATATGAAGGGACCAAAATAATTCTGAGGCTATAGTATTCGTCTGCGGCAAATTTAATAATATGCTATTAAAATATAATGGTGTCATGGCGTAATTTTCCTCAAAATATGAACATTTTCTATTTCCGGTACTTCCTGTATCGCACGTAATGTCTAGAGATGGATACAGTGGCGTCTTCGGACGGAACTGTATTTACCTGCGAAGAATTTGGAGTATATCATTGAACTAATAGATAACGCAAGATATTACGTGTGATATAGCAAATACCGGAAAAAATTTTGTATTGTAACAAAAATAACGCCATGATACACGTAGTTCACTGGCATTTTCCAAATATGTCGCAAACGAATACATTGGCGTCCTGAAATAATTTTGTCCATAGGAATAACGTGTTATAAAGCAAAAACCGAATATAAGAAACTATTCATATTTTAAGGAAAGTAACGTTATAACACGCGTAGGTCAAATACTCCAAATTTGTCGCTAACGAATACGGTGGCGTCAGAAATTATTTCCGTCGCTAGCCATTAAATGTGATACCGGAAATAGAAAATGCAAATACCGGAAATAGAATAATGTTAAGGAATTATTAGGTATAAGAAAAATTAATATTTTAAGGAAGATTACGATATGATACCATTATTTTATTCGCATATATCATATTTTTCCCAAACGAATAATGTGGCCCCAGAATTATTTTGGTTCCTTCATATTATGTAAATAATACTAAATACCGGAAATAGAAAATCTGACATTTCAAGAGCAAAGAAATGAAAATATAAATTGCTGACTTGAGATGTCATTACCAAGTCGCAAATGATGATAATTCAAAACGGAAAAGCACTTCTAATGCTTTTTCGTTTTGAATTTTATTCCTTAATAAATGGTAACGTGACTGGATGGCTTTTTGAAATAAGAGTCAACTTCATACTTTTACCACTCGAACGCTGCGTTATCTCAGTATTACGTCATCTGACCTCTGGAAATTATAATGCATTTCGTGTCGCGAAACAGTATCATCCAGTAAGATAAAGCACACCCAGTATAATAAATTAATTTGGGGGTTCCCTATTAATCCGCATTTCTATCCTTGATTAATAAAAACGGGGTAACGAACATAATTTTTCTCCGACTTCCTTTTAATATATTCCAGCAAAATTAATTTATAAATTAAAAGTCTAGCGGTCCAATTTAATTAAACAAACATCAAAGTCAATGAAACATTTATAAATTTGAAATAAGTATAGATAATAATATCGAGCAACTCTCTATATTGAGCCACTACGGTATTAGTCACAGAGGACTGAGACTGAACGACTGAATAATTACTACCAGCACCATACCCCACTAGCTTCAATGCAGCAGCTGTATAACACAGTTGAGTAGATAATCCTACATCCTACCACTCGAACGTCGAACGATGCGTATCTCAGTATTGCAATCATTTGACGTCGGCACTATTTAGGAGAAAACCCAGAACTCGGATCCTATACGAACATTACCATTTACAATGCTAAAATAAAAATTAATAAATAAAGTGTATTGAATTTTCAAAAAAAAATTTTAAAAGCATCATTAAAATTAAAGATTTTATTTTATTATAGACTAGACTAGACTAGACTAGACAATAAACATTGCAACTTGCAACACAACTTTAAAATAAAATATGCTTAAAAAATTGTGACATTGGTCAGCTTATACGTTAGAGGAAAATTAAATGCATTTTCAATGATTTTTAAAATAAGCACAAATAGAAATGTGTACTATCTATACAGTGTGTAACATACATATGAAATAAAATTCATAAGACATCCTGAGACAGGTCAGTTTTTATATTTGTAGGCTTAGTTCCTGAAGCAATATACAGTGCGTCAGAAAAGTAACGGATAAATTAAATATTTCGTAAGACTGACGTTTCTATCTAACATACTCGGATACGTCGATTTTGATTTTTAATTTCGCTTATTTTGATGTAATATATAATCAGATGGCGCTACAGGTGTTCCGGATGTGACGTCATATATATCACAATATATTTTTACGACAGATTCTACCATCACGTGCAAGAGTGGTGTGGCAACAAGAAAATTCCGCAAGATTGGGGCTGGAAAAATACAGCGAACGTAATGGCCCGTATCCCCACTTTGAAGGATCCCGCAGCTAATGACCATGTCGTCCAAATGTACGAAAGGCTGCAAGGCAGCTTTGTAAAAAGAATGGCCTGCGTTGCTCGACTATATGCGGGAACGGTCGAAACCAATCCTGTCATAACGTTAAAATTCAGGACAAGACACTCTGGACTATGACGATCCCATCGACGTACAGCTTGATCAGTTCGTGGTAGACGAGGACGACGATTTAACTAATTATCATAGTCAACCAGACACGGTGAACAAGATGAGATGGAAGACAACCCTCAGCCATCTACCTCGGCAGAAACTCCGGCGCACAGGGAATACATACCAGAAGGACGTGTAATGCCCAAATGACGACAACCTCATAGTGTATGTAAATTAATAAATTGCATTTGTAAAAAAATTATTTTTCAGATAACTTCACGCACATGTAATAACTAAAATTAGTTCTAGTAGTACAAATTATGGTAAAAAGCATATGGAATAAGGTGGGTGGCAAATCGACGTTTTTTGTATTTTTCTTGCAATCCTCAAAACTTGCTCAATTTTACGCGCTACTGCTCTGTAAACATTCGTCCTGACAAGAAATGTGTATATGATCTTTCTATAGAGAATTGTGAACTTTCATTTTGGATATAGGCATTTTTGCCGTACGATGAATAGAAAATGAGTTACTGACTGAAATCTGACTTTTTGGAGGGGGGGAAACACTTTCACATGCAAATAAAGCGTTTAAAATCATAAATTTTTTCTCCCCATTTTTAAACGCTTCAAAGTGCTTACTTGTCGCATGGTCTATAAAAAATAGTAGTTGTTTGTTTTAAAATAGCGACTATCGTATTTTAATCAAAGCATATTAGTAACGACCTACTTTTGTAACAGCCAATTGCGGTAAAATAAGTGAACTTTGATATAGATTTGACAAAATATCTAAAACAAAGAATATTAATACAGTACCAATCTAATTCATTTAATTATAATAGCGAGGCTCATCCAAATTAAGTGCAAACCATTTGTAACTCTGTTATTACTAGAGGTACAAAATCGTTTAAATTATCAAACTAGCGGCATTTTTAACGCTGAATAAATAAACAATTGAGCATTGTTTTTGAATTATTGAACAAAATAATTTTTTCTATATAACTTGATATAGCTTGAGCTTTAACACATAAAAGGCTATGATAAATATAATTGATTTTTTTCTACAGTGAAGAATAACAAACGTATAAAGCCATACATTTGTGACGTGAAGGTAAAGTTGGATATGAGAACACCATGGCTACCAAAGGTATCATAATAGTCCAGTATCAGAGATTTTTAGGTGAACTTTTGACATACAGGCGATTTTTTTACCGATTGCTCAATTGTTTTTTTATTTTGCTTAGCTTAGTCAGCGCTGCAAATACAGCTAGTTTTGTAATTTAATCGACTTTGTACCTACAGTACAGTCAATCACGCGCACTTAATTTGATTTAGCCAGATACATGGAATTTCGTATATACGAAATTCCATCTAAACAATGTGATGAAGTCTACATTGGTCAAACAATGCAACTTCTGGAAGAACGTTTAAAAGGTCACAAATATTCAGCCAATATTACAGTTCTAAAAAAACATTCTAACAGGTCATCAATTTAACTACGAAAATACTGAAGTTATTAATAAAGAACAAAATTATAACACGCCTAATTATGGAATCAATTTATATTCAAAAAAATCCAAATGCATGTAATAACAAGAAAGATACAGAACATCTTTCTACAATTTGTTAATATAAAAATATTAAATAAGAATAAAAAACATTATCTCTATATATAAACTTATTTACGTACATTACATACCTACTTACTATAAATATACATCTACATAATATTAACATAACCAAAATTAGAATAATAATGAAATATAAAATAGCCCAAGTTCGTAGGGTTTCTTGACTATTCTTCCCTATGATACTAATCGAACAGTCTAGTAACCATAAAAATTAATTCAAACTGTCATTTTTGCCTATGTCAAATGTCATAAATAAAATACTCTTGTGAAAAAGGCCCAAAAAAGGAACCGAAACGTCAGGTAATATAAATAATCAGTCGTTATATTGCTACCATCCCAAGATAAATCCTCGTAAAAACAAAATATATATATATATATATATATATATATATATATATATATATATATATATATATATATATATATATATATATATATATATATATATATATATATATATATATATATATATATATATATATATATATATATATATATATATATATATATATATATATATATATATATATATATATATATATATATATATATATATATATATATATATATATATATATATATATATATATATATATATATATATATATATATATATATATATATATATATATATATATATATATATATATATATATATATATATATATATATATATATATATATATATATATATATATATGTATATATATATATATATATATATATATATATATATATATATATATATATATATATATATATATATATATATATATATATATATATATATATATATATATATATCCCCACTTTGAAATTCTTTGCTATTCATATTTGTTTTGTGAAAAGTAATCTTGGGTTTGTAGCATTTCATTAGGTACATAGAGAAATAAGCAAATAGACGAATAAGAAGGAATATATACTTACCAGGGCTATATCTGGACATACACACGGAAACGAACCACTTAGAAGTTGTACAAGTTCTTTCACCTTTATTGAGGATCTTCAGAGCAGTGTACGATTTGTTTCATTGGTCATAGTAGACTAGGTTTGTGTATTCTAAGAATTTGAGTTCCGTCAAAAACTAATGTCATAAAACGTCACTGCAAGTGTTGGAGTATTAATGTTTTAAATTCAAGTATAAATGATCAATGAAACAAATCGTACACTGCTCTGAAGATCCTCAATAAAGGTGAAAGAACTTGTACAACTTCTAAGTGGTTCGTTTCCGTGTGTATAGTGGTTCTTTCCGTGTGTATGTCCAGATATAGCACTGGTAAGTGTATCTTCCTTCTTATTCGTCTATTTGCTTATTTCTCTATGTAATGAAATGATACAAACCCAAGATTACTTTTCACAATATATATATATATATATATATATATATATATATATATATATATATATATATATATATATATATATATATATATATATATATATATATATATATATATATATATATATATATTTATATATAATATATTTTTTTTGTGAGTGTATATCCAATCCCTGTCAAGTACTACAAGTAGTACTGACACAGCCGGCCTAACAATTTGTAATGCTACCTAACAATGTGTGGTACGCTGTGGTACTAACGTTTCCAATGTTTCCATCCAATTTCCGCTTTAGCCATTCCCTTCTACTTCCATTCCACTTACGTGTTCTTGCTCCGTGTACAAGTATTTTAGCATATGCCCCTATTTTAGCATATGCGCTTAGTTTTACTTGTTTCGTAGCGAATTGTGTCTACGTGTCTCGACTCACGATACATACATATCGATGCAAAATGTTGGAAGTGAACCTAGGCTTGGTGAATGAACAGTGTTGCAATGTGCTCTGGTTTATACTCCCACTTTAATTGAAGGAACGCACACGACAAAACGTATTATATAAATTTATTACGATTGATCACCACCGCAGGTCTACTACTATTTTAGAAGAAATATTAAGTATAGGCTTAAGTACACTACAAACAATTGGGAATTCCTGATTGCGGTTTGCGATTACAGATAAAAATTGTGATATTGTATTAATTGTTTATGTATTACTTAGAATAGTGTAATAATAAAAATTAAAGCGTGCATCGCATCTGACGACAGTATTTTTAGTTAATAAGTCATACATTTTAATAAGCCGTTAATAAAATGTCAATTATCATATCAACACTTTGAATAAAAAAATCTGGATATATTTTTTTTTAATTTTTTAAATAGATATTTCATTTTAAATTTTAAATTTTGAAATTATAAATAAACAGAATTTTTTAAATAAAATATTTACTCAATAATAGCAAAGAATTCTGCTATAATTAGTAATTGAAAACCAAGGTAGATATTTAATATAATTTTTAAATTTCGGAGAAACAAAATTGTAACTTGCATTTTTTATTAGTTTTAATATTATTTCTAATGCATTTCCCTTTTTATTTCAGGTAAGGTGCCCTTTTCTTTTTGGATACGTAAGTAAAGTCGAAAACTTTGCTGTGAATATGATTACTCGCGATTTATTATTTGCCGTTTTGACAATATTAACTACACATTTAAAAACATTTAGGTGAAAACTAAAACGGATCAAAATATACATACTTATAGAAGTATTATAACTTCTATACCAATAAATATAATTGCAGTGTCTGGTATATCAAAATAACAGCGTTTTACTAAATTTTGAAAGTATATACGGTATTTATAACAAAAAACCAATTTTTAATTTTTAGTATTGCAGTATTTAGCATTATTTAGTATATGGGACCTATCTCACGAAAAACTTATGTGACCTCGACAGATTTGTTGTAGAGGTCACGGAGTATATTATATACGTTTAGTCGGAGAACGAGCAATGTCTAAGATGACTAAAAAAACTATACTTTTTTAAATCGACCTGGCGGATCTGAGTTTGGATTTCGCCAGACAATCCGGAATTGCAAAACTGGTCAAAATACCCATTTTCTGAAAAAACTCAAATTTTATGTATTTTTTTTTAAATTTTTACTTATCATCCTTAGTTTAAGTCCGATTAAATTGAATGGCCGCAGTCTAGGCGTAGCTTTCGCTTTATTCGGTCATAATTAGTCCATATTTCCTACAAAATTTGAACGGCCGTATATATTTAAAAAAATGCTCTACAACTTAGAGTTTCCCATATTTAGTACACATTATATTAATATTTAGAGACCCAAAGTGAATCAGATCTAAACATGCTTCATTAGAAATTGCAGTTTGTAGAGCTTTTCTTTTGCCCCTTCGGAATTGGAAACTCGCTGAATCGCACCCACTTAGGCAATATCCTGCTTATAAAACCCCACCTAAGTTTTTAGCATTCTTCTGATAGGTATTGGCTAGTGATTGGATTATCATATGATATGGTACAAAATTCTTATTATTATGCATTATGCAAATATTATTATTATGCATTATGCAAATATCTATGTCTGTATAATAAGAGTAGTATATTTTTAATACAAAAATGTTACAGATGAGCAGATATAGATAGATTAAAAATCATTTATATCTGTTTTTAAAATGATCATTAATAATAATAAAATTAAGAAGAAAAATGAAAATATGTTTTATGTTCATTCATCTATTTCACGCTACATTTCATATGGCAATCGTAAAATTCAATTACGCGCGATAGAGGCACAAAAGCATATTAGTTGAATATTCACATTATCATATCCCAAAATTATTATATTGATGTGGTATTATTACATTAATTTGATAAAAGTTTTTATTTTATCACTAATCGCTAACGGTACCTAATGCAAATGCTGAAAATAATTACCTAGCCACAAGTGATTAAAATTGGACTCTGAGAGCATTATAGTTGCATCTGTTATTTTCCTCGGATTCGGTTCAGTAGTTTATACGGTTAAACGGAACGGGTACCTGTAGAATGACACAACTCTAATATGTGACCTTGGAAGCATAGATTATAATAAGAAGGCACGAGATGCAATTGATATTAATATCAAGATATTATAATACAATGATAACATTTTATTTATAGATAATTATATGGGGCATATTCCAAAAATATAAAAGCTATATTTTCTGTACGAAATTTTCCATCAAATGTATCTTACGTAGGTACTTAATAGATGACACATACAAATATTTATCTTAATATCAATTCCCAATAACGATCCCATCAAATCACATAATTAATGAAACAATTGAAGTTGCAAAGAATTAATTAAGTACTTTATTTTTTTTATTATTTTACTTTAGACTTGGACATTGATATGCGTCTCTCAATACTCGACATTTCTGTTTAGTTATTAGGAACGTTTATTCCAAATAACTATATGGTACCATATTTCATCAATAAAGAAATTGTCGGAATGTTGCTGTGGATGTTTGGCTCTCATGCGCAAATTAATTTATTTCATCTAAAATTAAGGAAGATTCATAAGATTCAAGGAGTTTTTTATCATTACTACCTAGATAAATAGGGCACAATTACTCTCATGTCTCATATCTGTGAATATTTTATGGTGTACGATAATTTAATTTTTGTCGTTTTTGTTACGATGACAAATGAAAATATGTATTTACATAATTCGAATAGTTCGACCTATTTGTTTCATTATGTATTAGTGTTTTGCGGTTCGATTTTTGCCGCTATGGATATTTTGTGACATCACCCGTATCGGCTCAGTTGGAAAATGAAAACATTTCCATAGTACACGAAATATTTACGAATGTGTTCGTATTCGTCGACGCATTATCTACAATATCGCAATGGCATGATATGGTGAGAAGGACCCAGAGAACTACGCCATAGTGAACCCTTAAAAAAATTGTGCACAATAATGAGATAGCAAGATTCTTCTATTTGTAATATTTCTTAATCTATATACAGGGCGAAACATACACACGACTATTTTTAACTTAGTTCACTTATATGCGTTAATATGTCTAATTTAATGCGCTATAACAATTGAATCCCAAGAATTTTATGGATGAGACTTGCTCCAAAGACTACGAGTACCTATGTACTGCGACCGACCAAATACGTATATACAAATACGTGTATATAGCATAAGTTCAGCCCAGGAGGACTAGTTGGTTTCCCAAGAATAAGTTTAGATTTTTACGTTACAGGAATTTTGTTATAGGGTCGACGATTGATAATATAGATACGTGTACATGGCATGAGCTCATATTTATTAACGTCATATCTATTAACGGCATTTTACAGGACCGTTTTCGGAAGTTTACCTTCAGCGTTATTTTTATATGGGTATACCTTAATCTTTATTTATTACAGACCAAGCTGCTTTGAATTTATTCGATGCCTTATTATAAATGTTGTCATTATATAAACGTACTGCATATTTTACTACTTTATCGTATACTTTTTGAAAGATCTTTTAAGATGTCCTTTCGTTTGAACCATTATACGATATAATAATTTCTATTTTTGAGAAGATATTTCTATTGTGTCACCCAAGATTTTTAGGGTTCCGTATCCAATGGGTAAAGCGGGACCCTATTACTAAGACTCCGCTGTCCGTTCGTCCCTTGAAATTTTCACGGATGATGTATTTCTGTTGCCGCTATAACAACAAATACTAAAACACAGAATAAAATAAATATTTAAGGGGGCCCCCATATAACAAATGGACAGGGACCTGAATCTGTATGCTAATAAATGCCGGAGTCGCCGGTCAGACGATATTAATTACTATCTTAAGTAGGTAGGCATTAGATATCATAAGTAGGTAGGTGTACGCAAGTACTTAATCTAAGTCAGTACCCATAAGTGGAGCTCCCATACAACAGATATGATTTTTTTGCCGTTTTTATAGATAATGGTACTTCGTGCGCGAGTCCGACTCATACTTGGCTGATTATTTATTATGGTTAGCTGCAGGAGTCGTA
>CAXKVY010010604.1:0-21552 GCA_964058915.1 Tetropium fuscum
TTTTAAGTCAAAGTCACATTATTGTAGAGCGAGAGGCAAATTCTCACTCTGTAAAATCCCAACCTTAAGTAAAATATTTCAAATATATGAATAGGTAATAATTAAATATAGATTGAATAAGTACTTGATATTGCGATTGTATTACTACTAGAAACTAGAAGAATGAGTTTTGAAGAAATGAAACATTCAGTTCAATAAAATGATCGATAATATTCCATTCTTTAAAACTATTAAAAACCTTGTATCACCTTTTCTAGAAGTATTTGTCAAGATAAAAATCATAATAATTAGTTGCACAAACAGAATCAGATAAATGTAATCTTTATTAAGCGTTTTATTATATATAAAAATCAAGTTAACTGACGTACATAAATGGAAACAATATTATCATTTTATTCTCTAATAAATAATTACTCAAATTGGTATTAGACTATTTTGTGTGAAGTATTATTTTATTGGATTCGCCCTTATTTAATATACTGCTCCACATAATAAACTTGTATTACAACAAGAAAGTCTGGAGCGAACAACGGGGGGTTAGAAATTGGTCATTGTTTACCGGCTTTTGCAGCTGTTTCAAATGTTTTGCATAAACAACTAGAACACATTCCTATGAATATCGTTCGACCATTAAAGTCTTGCCCAAATAAGGTCAAAAGTTCAAGTTCGCTTTTTTATTTTTTTGTAGAAAAAAAATATTTTGTTTTTTCTACGAAAAAAGCGGCCTTGAACGTTTGACTTCATTTGCGAAGGATTTTAATGGCCGAACATGACAGGAGTATTTTGCATTACACATTAAGCCATACAGCCAACCATGTCTTCTTGTTGTTAATGCAAAAAAATGTGAAACATCGGCTAATATCGATAAAGTAAGCATAAATTTAATATATATTTTCATTATTATTTTATTTAACCACTCTGGTTCATATTGTTGACGGAACCATGTAATTTTCATGTTATGCCTGAGCATTGAGGCGATTAATCAGTTACACATATCAAGAAACAAATACCTAGAAGAAATTAACACAAAAAAATCTGTCAATCTACAGAAGCTGTTGATGACAAGGAGTTCGCGACAGGACGATCTTGGTTGCGCATCACAACATAAAGTTACATAGGCGTGCGTAACAATATAGTGTTTTTAATATGTCTAGAATTTTTAGGAATTGACATTTTTTTTTATAAATCGATGCATTTTAAATTTAGTTACTCAACCAGCATATTAATAACCAATCACCTATCTGTCATGCATTAATAAATCAGTAGTAGGTAATACAATTAATTTATTATAGACTAAGAGCTCGCGTGAAAAAAACTGCATGATGAGATACCAAAGGTTTGACTCTAGAAATAAATAGTGTATAGTTCGTTAAATGCGTAGCCGCTCGTCTGCCATTTGCAGGTGGTCACCCAAATTAGCAATAATTAAATTAATTTTGGAAAAAGTAGTATACAATCTCGTTATTTATACCAGACGAAATTCATGATTAAAATGTGCGGAAATATCATTGTTCCATGTAACCAACTAGGCAGACGCGCGAGATGGTAGCACTTTTGAAGCAGACGCCATTGAAAATGCCGAAAAATCAGTTACCATCGCGTGATCGCATACCGGTATAAATGTTAGCTCAACATGTAGGTAAAATATTGCTGATTCAATATATGGAAATAAAAATTGAGCAGATGGTCTCATTTCGCCAAAAGACGTTTTCAAAGATTGTTTGACGTTTGGTGGAATAGGGGATTCTTTTAATTCTTTAAACGACAGAATATTTAGATCCAAGTAGAGTTCTTTGTTTTTCTCAAATCTCGAATCCATGCTTTCAATTACTCGATCTAAAATAACATTCTGGAATTTTGAATAAGCATTTTCAATCGGATCATCATATTCACCAGACATTCTTTTTTTAACTCTCCTGATTCGTCTCTCAGGAAACTTATTTTCCAATTGCACATCCTCGTATCTAGATTGAAATCCATTTTCAGCCCAATTAATAAATTTACCTGCTTCTAATTTAATGTTTGCCATATATCTTTGAGTAGATCTAAAAGTTGAACAAGTGCAGCAGAAACCAAATGTTGACATTTAGGAGATCTAATCCGCTGGTTTGTAAATATTTAGACACGGGTTCGGCAATACTAAATACTCGGATATAAATCTGTGCAATCAAAATTGTTTCAAGTTTCAATAATTGTTTCTGTAAATTTCTGGCTTTCGCTCTAACATCGGGAGTTATATCTTGCTATTCTTCAATTTTGGTTACACTGTTTCTTCTAAAATATATGTGTAGTACCGGCAACCCTGACCTACACAATGTTTCTCATTGGCGTAGACATTTTTTTTTCTTGGGGGATTGAAAGTAGAAGGTTTTTATATGCATATTTTCAACACCAGAGCTAATATTGAATGCAAGTTTCTACACCACTCATGAAGTATTGCTTTCAGCGCATTGCCATTTTTTAGTGGGTGGTTCGCCAGTATCCATATTTCCCACAAGAAACAAAAATAAGTATGTACAAAACAGCTAAGTAGCCGTGAAAATAAACTTTAAAACGGAAAAATAAAATAAATATATAATCCAAAATAGAGCAAAAAATTCTCAACAAAAAATAAAAACAATAAAATAAATAATATATATTCCAAAATAGAGCAAAAAATTCTTAACAAAAAATCAAAATATCTTAATACCTTACACCTTAATACCTTAATACTTACCTTAAAAACGTAATTACTACCACTATTTTCTATGTCACTATTTAATAATGTTATAATCACTAATATCACTATTTTCAGACTTTCCCACAGACTTTAACCACAATGGCTTGATCAACCGCCAAATCCACATCCCACATTATACGTTCCTCTTTCATCACGTGATTAATACACTTCTGCCAATTTTCTGCTGTGACATTTTTCATTACTTCTCGAAGATGTCTATCTACGTCAGCTAATTTAAAAGTCCGATTCACTGTCATCACTTCCCCTTTTACTTGCGCCCAGATCAATTCAATGGGGTTAAATTCGCAGTGATAAGGAGGTAATCCCAGCAATGTGACTCCATGCGTCAATTACCAAGCCTTCAATCGCAGCTTGCCGTGCATTTTTTACGTTTCCATCCTGCCGGGCTCTCTTCACAGTATGTCCTTCGTCGACCCATGTTTCGTCAGTGTAATACATTTTCCGCCCTTCGTTTCGAAACTTTTTTATTTTTCGAAGGTAATCCATCCGCCAAGCAACTATTTCATATATTTTTATGAGAATACTCTATCTGTCTGCTTTTCCATACCTAAA
Source organism: Tetropium fuscum (assembly GCA_964058915.1). Classification (NCBI taxonomy): domain Eukaryota; kingdom Metazoa; phylum Arthropoda; class Insecta; order Coleoptera; family Cerambycidae; genus Tetropium; species Tetropium fuscum. Next base: position 3,293 of record CAXKVY010010604.1, read on the forward strand.
ATTCATGTCTGCATATTTTAGGTAAAATATCATTTTCATTTATACCTTGCAGCACCTTATCTAAAGTGGACAATTCGGTATTTCTAAAGAAACCGTGGACCGTTCTTCGTATCGCATTTTTTGCATCTTCGTCCACTACAATCTGATTTCGACCGCTTTTTAGTTTCGGTGGCTGTACATTTCCGTGTATCTTTTCTTCTCTTAAAGTGTGTATATCCTTGATTTTGGTGCTTCTGTATAATCCGTACACATATCCACCAATTCATTGTTCTCGCGATAAGGGTGATCTCTCTGCATTAAAATACTCGTACAATAATTTATTTCTCACCTACCGATCGGTAGTGCCTACGTTTTGGAATATTTTCGATCGTTCGCCGATTGTATCACAATCACATTGAAACAGCACTATATATATATAAGCGAATATCTCAACCAACGCGCTACTCTATCGCGAATGACCGTTACAGATTACAGAATACGAGCGCAATTCCCGCAAACCCGCCAATGTGAGAGAGGCGAACGTTTGCGACTGTTTTAACTAAACACAGACGGTGCGTCATTACAGTAAGTTAAAAAGCGATATACTGCTGCCATATCCGGCCTTGGGTCTACAATAGAGCGGCTTTGCCGCTTTTAACTATAAAAATAAATGTTTACGGAATTTGCCATAATTAAAGTAGACGAAAATATATGTAAAAATGGCATCTTGGCCTATAATATATTATTGTAAGCACAATAATTCTTTTATGACATTTATAAATAATATATACAATTTTTGTATCGTATTGGAATGTGATGGTTTAATTGAATATTGAGAAATTTGATAATTACATGTGGCAAGTGCGGTTTTTCTTATACGCGTCAGTCTACTACACATTCTCTTTAGAAAGGTATATCCTGATATAAATAACGAGCTTGTATACTACTTTTTCCAAAATTAATTTCATTATTGCTAATTTGGGTGACCACTTGCAAATGGCAGACGAGCGGCTGCGTATTTAACGAACGATATACTATTTATTTCTAGAGTCAAACCTTTGGTATCTTATCATGCGGTTTTTTACCGTCTATATTGTATGTGAAGGCCTAATGAGATTATTATTATAATTTGTTACTGTTTATATAGTGCCCCATTAAAATGTATATTTTCAAAGTTAAGTCCGGTACCATTTTTTAAATAATTTTAGCAAATATAGTCATGTCACACAGATAATAATTAGTAGAAGTACATTTTAACCTCCAACCATATTTATTGGCAGTATATCATTTATATTGTAATTGCATAATTACAACATTACATACATTATTTTCTCTTTTCATTTGCTTTGCACTTTACTTAGTAAACTTTAACTACTGAATTAGATAGCGGATAGATAGTAAACGTTTACAACGTTCAAATGTTATTGTCCTCATAGTAATGGTGGTAATAATAGGGAATAATTTTTTATTGTCACCATAATAAATATTTGTCGTCAAACTAAATCTAGTCTAGGAAAATTAGACTGAAAATTGACGATCAGCCGAAATAATTCGGGTAGTTTCGACATTTGGTATAGTTATTCATTGAGGTGTCCTGATAAACATAAACCTGAAGTAGGTGCTGGAGTGTGCCGGTGGTGGGGGAGGGGGTGAATGGTCCACCTTTTTCAGTTTTTTGCCTTTATCTCTAAAATCTTTAGGAATATAATCATAATTGGTTATACCAAAATTATTTTACCAATTTATTTATTAAAATAAAACAAAAAGTGCTCACGGGTAGTAATATAATGTCATTAATCGTCTTTTATATTAACATCGTTATCTTTTTCATTTAAATCTACAGGCGTTCCGTTGGTACATGCACTTAATCAGCTATTTCAGAGAGGACTGCAGTGAATACCATTTCGGCAGCCACATTTCCCGGAAAAATCACTTAACACGGTGTCAGGTGCGGGATGGTCCAAGTTTTCATCGACTCCTCGCTTCAAACCACATTTTAGGATGCACCCGCACCCACATTTCAGGAGGTAGTTTGTTCCCAAGCCACTCTTGTACTTGGTGGTAAACTCTGAACGAGTGATATTTCGCTGGCAGCGAAGAAAGATCCGGTTTAAGTTTGGTACTGGATTGCAACAAAACTGAGTATCGATGGCTGTTCCGATCAGTTTGACTAGTGGCGCACGGCATACTGTCAAAATCATCTTTTTCCCGTTTCTGCTATACCATCTTGAGTTGATGTTGGGTCATAGAAGATGGATGGATTTTCTTTGTTAATGGATTTTCTTCAAAAAGCTTAACAAACTAAGCTTTGCCCGTCCTGAAAATGGCTTAAGTTGTATCGCAACCGCTGAAATTATGAAGGAAAATAATGGAACAACGTTTTTGTAGTTCTTGGGAAGAAAATATTCTGGTTTCCATGTTTCCTCTTCCCGGCTTGACAAAGAATATTAGATCCTCATCTTCTCCAGCAACAGCAGTCACAGAATTGTTTGCAGCTTTCTCAATTGCAGTCCTTATAATTGTACAGTCACTCTTGTTTCAATTTCCTCAGCCTAAATTTTTTCTGTAAGTAGTTTATAAGTTGGCATTTGTTTTTTTTTGCATTTGACAGAAAATGCACATGGGAACAGTAAGTATCATAGTCAGATCAAAATGTATATCAATAGACGATTTCGCTGTCCCTCGTTTTTGTTCCGAGGTCTTCGTACTGTTACTTGTATCATCATAGCCATCAAACACGACTGTAGAATAGGGTCCATAGTGAGATTTTAATAGGCATTATTCTATTTAATCTATTTAGGCATTAATCTAGGCATTTCATAAATCCTATTCATTAATTATGATTTTTTCACGACTTAAACGAATACCATAACGCGTAAAGAAATTAATTGTTATTTAAGTAAAAATATGTTTTTTTTTATTCCGATATAAAAGGCACTATAATTTGAGTTTATTAAAGAAAAAACAACATACAGGGCTACATGGTTCTAAATACATAATGTGTAAAACATTGAAAAAAAACCTACATTATTTTTAATTGTCAAATATTTTGAAGTGTTCCCTAGCAAATCGCTCAGCATTATAACACGTTAGACCGTTCTACTTTAAAATCGTCATTATATAAATCAAACTAGTACTTATATTCAGTTAAACACTTAAAATTGATTTCGAGTAAAATTTGCCAAAATCTACTTAGAACATGGAACTCTACTATGGAAGCATGCGACGACCTATTGATCATCGGTGCAGCGATTTTCCGATTTATTTGTATTGAAGCAACCAACTATACATCTATAATGATCAGTTGCCTATGTGGCAAGTAATTTGTCACTAACTCGTCAATTCAATTGACCATATTAGTTAGGTTAGGATCTCAAATTGGCGGGGGTTCCTATTTTAAAACTTAATGTATTTTTGTCTTTTGGGGACTCAAGTTTAAGAGCGTCTGTAGACGTGATAGAGTGTCTGTTAGTGAAATAAGTTCAATAAATTTTCTTGATATTTTAGTTGACTGAGAGACTGTTCAATAATTAATTAAACAATATTAAAATAAAAACATTACGAATTTTTGCAGGCTGTTTGTATAAAAAACGTATGTTGTTGCTTGATCCAGTGGTTCAGAGTGTAAGTGGTTTGATACGGTCCTTGAATTTTGCGATGTTGTCGGATGGTAAGTTATGACAGTTAGTACACAGGATTGTCAAATTTAGATAAAAATATATTTTCATAAGGATGAAATCTGTATCATTAAAATAACAAGAAAAAAATGAAAACTTGAGAGGTACAAGGTTTTGGATAAACTTATTTAATAACAGTTCTTACATAATAAATTATAATTTCATTGTGTTAATTTAAAAACCGACAATATTTGTGGCAACATCGCTAAATTTGTATTTATATTCGATAGGTAACTTCGTTGAGGTAACTAATCTAAAATCTTATTTTATTTTGATTTACGTAGATATTTCACGTTTTGCAGTTTTTATCACAAACTTATCTATTTTTGTCTGATGGCAAATAATTGATTTTGAGTATTGGTTAGAAAATGGGTGAAAATAGAGTACCTACCTAATCAAATTCGGAACCATAAGTGAATTTTTTCCAAGACTATTTAATATGGCCAGAATGTGTAGCCTAAGCTCTGGTCACTTAAAATCTTTTCAGTTTGATGACTACTTAAATTTATTAAAAGCACATTATTCAGTATCAGGATCAACTGATGTATCTTGTTCTTGTTTACTCCGACCTGTACAGAGTTTGCATATGTAAGGAATAAGTGCAGAAAATCTATTCGATCGAAAGGTGTAAAGCACGACACCATTGTTTTTCCGAGCCTTTTCCATTAGTATCATCAACTTTGCTGTGCGGTATATGTTTAGTTAGTTAATGAAAAACCTTGCATACCAAAATGTCCTTATAAATAATAATCCGGTATCAGATAGGTACTTATAGATATCTAGATAGATATCCAGATATCTAGATATTTATATGGAGAATTCTACATTTGGGCCCTTTTTCCATTATTCTTTTATAAAAGTGTATGTAGTATGTAGTATATATTATTAATACATCATTAATATAAAAATCGATTAACCTTGATCAAAATAGTAATAAATAAATAAACAACCCAAAAATCTCATAACATAACATAACCTTGAACCTGACTTTTTTTACTAGCCAGCTGGCCTGGCGCTCTTGTGTAAGAAATATTAAAACTAATATGCGACGTACGTCCATGGAAAACGGACATTTTAATTTAAAATATTTGTATATTTAACTAATAGGTCTAAAAAACAATTTGGGCTTGATTTGTAGAGAAATATGTTTAAAGTTTGACGTATAGGTTTAAATACTAAGAAATGCCAAAAATCCCATCCGAAAATCACTCTTTTGAATCTCCCATAAGAAATACATGGCAGTCAAATTTGCTGAAGTGTGTTTAGGAACCCATTTCAAATTTCCCGCCCGGATTTTCCTAACCTAACTAATATGGTCAATTGAATCAAAAGTCAAAACTGTTATCCTAAATTCAAAAATTTGGTGAAAATCAGAGAATTCAGACGATAAATAAACTCATTCATAATTAATTCATACTATAAACCATTTCAATTGTATGTTACAATAAATTATTATAATTAAGTAAATTCAACTTAAAGGTTCATATTTTTCAATCTGTGGATAAAATATCGTACTTTATTCGTGAATAATGACTTACTATTATTATTACTATTGCGGTTTCTGTAATGGAATGTCTTGCGAAAATGACATCCAAGCGACGCTCGAGCGATCAAGACGATGACTGGAACTCGCATCTGGATATGCGTTTATCAAATGAGGAAGTTTGGGAATCCAATGAAAATATTCCCGCCTACAGCTCGTGTTTCAAACTTCATACTCGTGTGGTAATAGCTATCATTCCTCATTCGTACTCATTAAGTAATATACTATTTTAAGGGAATAAAAAATTAAACACCACATGGCATATTTTGTACCTCATAGAAGAATATGGAGCAATGAAATTTTGATAAATTATAATTTATGAAAAGGGGGCATAACGAATTGTAACAGCTACAGATGAGATATGGGCAACGTTAATAAAGCAAAGGGTAGAACAATATACCAGATGCCAGAAGATAATTATTGGAAAACATGACAAACATCACATCTAATAGGAGCGATGGGAAAAAATTAAATTCATAGAATCTAATAATAGCCTTTGAAAATGGTAAAAAGTGGAAAAAAATAATAGTAGGATGAGACCCATTGGAAAAGGAAGAGAATATAACAAAAATGAAAAGAAAAATAATTTACGTGCGATCTGAGGTTGGGAAGTAGTTTTTAAGGGTAACAAACGGTTTATCTCGATTTCCGGCAAAACTACAAGTCCTATGGAAAAAAGTTAAATGGCAAAGTTGTAGGTAATAAAAAGATGTACAACTTTTGTATTAACACTTTTTTCACAAAACCTCAAAATTTATGTGAAAAATTCAAATAACCAAGTTTTTGGTTTTTATTTCTTTTACAAAAAAATTTGTCTTTCTTTAGATATTATTAAAATATCTTTAAAAATATTTTTTTGTTAAAAAATTTGGTGCAAACTTACCTTTTTATGTCCCAAACACACCTTTTTATGTCCCATGACTGATGGTGTACAAAAAATACATTACTATGATAAAAATGTTCTCAGAAAATGCAAAGAAACGAAAAAAACTCGAACCCGAATTTTTTTTGTAATCATGTACAATTTTGAGCTATTTATTAAAATTTACCCTTTAATTACTCGAAAAACTTAAGATTCCATGTTACATTTATAAACAAAAAAATTACAAATCCATAAAACATAAATATTGCAAAAAACATGCGAAAATAGTTGTTCTAAATATTAAAGAAAGAAGGAAATTTATTAAATTTATTAAATATCATAATATATAAATATACATGTAAATCGTACTATTGAATTTAGATACTTTATACTGATTACGTTATTCATTATAATATTTTTAAATACATTAATCTTGTTATTTATAAATACCTTATCTTGAATTCTAATCACTTATCCATTAGTTTTTGTCTCTTTGATGGCATTTCTTGATCGTTAGATTGGACAAACCTTCCCTATTCTAGTAGATCTTCGAAATCTTCTAGGCCATCACCGTCTTCGTCTCCAATATTATTTCCAGTCTGCATTGGTTCTTCATCCACAATTTCATCTGAATCAGTAACTTCCTCGTAGGTTTTTTCTTGGTTATTTAAATTTTTCACATAAATTTTGAGGTTATGTGAAAAAAGTGTAAATACAAAAGTTATAGATCTTTATATTACCTACCACTTTGCCATTTAACTTTTTTCCATAGGACTTGAGGACTTGTAGTTTTACCGGAAATTGAGATAAACCTAAAAACGGTTAAATCCTTAAAAACAAAACAAACAAAATGTATAAGAAACAAAAAAAAAACTGTATAACAAAATACCTTAATGATGTATTCATATATATATATATTTTCCAAGAAATCAAGATTTTATATTACTATAGCATTTTAATCTTTGGTATCTATTTAATCATAGAACTGAGGTAACCTACTAAGTATAGGGATCATGGCCCTATAACACCATCTTGTTTGTTGTCTTATCTTATGAATTAATAAAATATTCTATTCTATAACAAAGTAACATGGTAACAACTAGGTGAAATGGGGAACTGAAAATTTCATTTAGAAAATCCTAACACTTGAAGTGCTGTAACATTTTGCGTTGAATTTTCAAGTTATATAAGCCATATTTCAGTGTTTATGAGGCTTTATATCCAGATCCCTTAAAAATGTAAATCTAAACCATATAAATGGATAAGATGGGTAAAAATAATTACCAGCACGTTAAAAATGTATCTTTATTCGTAGGAATCAAAGCACTTAAATCAGTAAGGACACGTAACTCGTCTGTACAAATATTTGCCCAACACATTCTCCTAACGTTTACTAATTACTTTAACCAGAATATAATTTGAAATGGAACAGGCCAAGCCAAGTATGTAATATTTGTTAAACGAAATATAATATTTCTAGATTATATAATAGTTATTTTTAACAATGAGTTAAATTCAACAGATTGCTAGGACTTAGTTCGTTTAGTAAATATTTAGTTTATTTATTTGATGTATTGAAGGAAGGAACACGTTTTAAATGGAATATTTGATAATCTTGATCATTTTTCACATTGCGTTGAGTTTTCACGTATCACTTACAAGTATTCATATGTTGATAATTTTTATTTACATTCATATTTAACTTGGTGTGTAATTTACATAAGAATAAAGTTTGATAAACCTCTCACTTTTATGTATAATTTAATAAATGTTCTCTTTATATTGCAGTGTCAGATGCTGAATGCAAACGGGTATGTGAAGCTTTTAAAAGATTAACAAACGGTGGTCAACTGCTAAGCCGTCATGCCTTCACACAGAACGTGTTAGGTGAAGGAGTTCCTCATACGATCGCAGACTGGCTGTATACAGCATGCGGTGGAAGCTCGCGGGGTATAGCCCTCAGAGACTTGATCTGTGGACTTGTGCTTCTTACCAAAGGCACAGAGGAGGAGAAAATTAAGTGAGTGTATATATATTCGTTAGTATATTTTATCGATTTCTATGGTTATGGGTTATGGTGAGTTGACACACATTAACGCTAGTGTGAATCGGCCTTTAGTCATGCTAGATACTTGCCCTAGATCTCCCAAAATTTTTGTGGATATTTAAAAATGACCTTGCTTAAGTTGATACATGTCCTAGCAACTCTAGTCAGAGATTAGAAAATTTGTGTGACATATAAATGAATGGTAAAGCACTATCTACAGTGTCAACGACGATAATAGTACACGCCCAATTTTCGAGTGATAGCTGCCCCCAGAATTCCCTCTACGACTTATCTTCCTGAAAATGTCTTGTGTCCGATTCTTTGGAGTTCCCAAAAGTCCCAAATAAACTTACAGTAAACTGTCTGATTTTGAACTGGCATGCTCTTAATTTATACTCAGATTAATTATAGATACTTATTATAGTTAAGTTAATTTATACATACCGAAGACATGAATATCAGACAGCGATAACATTGCTTGGATCTTGGACCTAAACAATATAGAAACTAATATACATTACAATCCATTTGAAGATTATTTAATTAAGTTAGTTATGGTCAGTTGATCCCTAAAATAGAATTACATTGTAAACTCTTTATAACGAATCTCGAGGGACCGAGCATTTTTTTTCATTATAAAGAGTTTTCATTACATGGAGGGAAGAAAGAAAAATTACCAAATTTCACCAATTATAATAACTTTTAAGTAAATCACCTAATTAAATTACCTAATTAAATTATTCCAAACGGATATAGTCTGTTAACTTTGCCTTCTGTGCTAACTATGCCAAAATTTCCTAGAGACAATGTAATCTATAATCCATGAGTAGCACACGTGTTCGAAGTAATTACATAACAATATACATAACAATAACAAAAGCAAGGCGGCTGTTTACGTAGTAATGTATGGGTTTTGAGGTAAACCCGCAAAATTCTACAATTTTTTTTGTTATAAGAAGTTGGTTGTCGTTCCTTCAGTTCTTCCAGATTCCTCGGTTTTGGGGAGTAAAATTTGCTTTTCAAGTAACCCCAAACTGTATGTTCAGTTTCCTCCAATTCTGACGTATATATAAACTTAATTTTTTTCTGAAATGTATTTGATACGATAAAATGAGACGTCTAGATGTCAAAAGCAATAATAGTAGTGCTAGTTCAAGACTTAATTGTTTTATGTGAATTTAAAATAAGACTAAGAAACAAATGTGAATTAAATTATGAAGCGCATAAACCGATTTATATAAAATGTATTTCCGTAATCTCTATTTTGAGGTTAAAAGTACTTTAAACTAAAATGGTTGTGTAAGATATATCTATATGGCTATAGCTACAGTGACTATATAAAGACAGTGGCGACAACAGCATGACCAATTTTTGATTGGTTGTCTAGATCACGTGGTTGACATAAGTCTCAAAATGGCTGCCAGCATTTAGAGGCTCATGTGTCAGTTATAAGTGTACAAATTAGTTCAGTTTCATTTATAGTTTTGTGCTTCGAAATTTTATAAAGACAACTGTAAGTGCATTGTTCAATTTAAACTTTATTTAAGAATAATGTTTTTATTACAAATCAAGGTCAGGGCAAAAATGCTTTGTTGTGCAGCAGTAAATTGAAGTAACTCTGCAAAAAGGGGTTTTTAATGTAAGGTTTTCCCGGAGCCCCAGCAAGGAGGAAAGAATGGGTTATCAAAACGAAAAGAGTTCAATGGAAACGACAGATTTTTCGTTTCGGAGGTAGAAAGAAATGTTTGATGTACAGTTTATTTTTATAATTAAGTATATATTACTTTGAGTGATATGAATAAAAATAAGTAGGTACATGCTAATATTTGAACTCTCAGCATTTTCTATTTAGTATTTACTGCCAAACAAAGAAGGAAATACATTTTAATAGTTCGATGTTGGTAGCTAGCTAGTGAGGATGCATGTGACCGTTTTCTTGAATCCTGCTGCTCACTGCTCATGATAAGTAGTCAAACAAATACAAGGCACGAACAGTAAATTGTATTTATAAACGTCCAATAATAAATATATCTTGTAATATTACGAATGATATCTACAACAATGGTCTACGTGACAACTGTTTTTCGATACTAGTATTTTTGATTAAATGTTTTCTTACATATTTTCATAGTTACGAAAATGAGATCGATTAGTGCCTTTATTAACGCAATCGAACAAAGCCTCAACATGGCGGCGGGGGCGGGGGCGTGGCCTATTGTCCTATTGTCGCTACTGTCTCTATATAGTCACTGTAGCTATAGCCATTAAAACTACCGTTATGATCGTTATGTTCTGCAACCTCAGCAACCTCTCCCTGCGTTTGCCCGGCTGACAACTTTCATATCACTTGATTAAAGTTAGTCAGTAGCTAATCTAGGCATTTTTGGATTTTTGCCCAAAACTCAACTTGAGAAACTTTGACAGTATCTTTCATTCATAAATTGTCAAGTAAACAACATTGTTTTCCAAATCCTCCGTATTAGTCCTTATAAACATAAAGTAAGCATTTAAAGTAAAAAAACATACTGTATAAAAAAAAAATAAAAATAAATTTTATAAAAAGTTGTATAAAAATCTTCACAGAATCAACAACAATTAAGTTAGCACAGTCAATCAAAGATGGAAACGAAGGCAATTAATGAGGGTACAAAATGACTATTTATACGAGCGCAAACTCTGTCTAGGACCTATAAAGAGCGGTGCAAAATTATTTTCAGCTATGAAGCTGTTTGATGTATGCGTAGGCAATCAGCGGAAAAGAGTAATTAGAAGTAAAACAGAAACCTTTCACAAAGACTGTATGAAATGTATCGTGAAATTTCCTAAGAGTATTATGGTGTGGGACTTCATGTCAGCAGGTGGAATGGGAAGTCTTAATTTTCACAACACATCGTACCACACTGCTAAATGTACCAAAACTAGGTTTGGGGATCATGACGTGCCTGTATTATCCTGGTCCGCCAGCAGTCCAGATTTGAACGTGAGAGAAACTATCTGGTATAAAATGAAACAACATCTTAGAAACCATCCACAGAGAAAAGTGCCTGAATTGGGCGCAAAACTGCAAGAAATCTGGAATTCGTTTACACCCAGAAATTGTCAAGCATCGGATAACACTATGTCTGCAAGAATCCAGGCGGTAACTAAAGCGAATGGTGATGTAACAAGTTACTAACTGAATTATACTACGTGATGTCTGAATATTTAGTTGTCACATGTTTTCGTATAGCTTGGCGTTATAGTTTTTTTTGATTAAAGAATTAGAAAATAAAGGTTTTTACTATAGAAAATAGTTATTAATATGTATAATTTGGCAATAAATGTTATTTATTGTTATAAGTTTTCAACCTTGATCAGTTTATTTATAGGAAAATTTATGGGTATCCGAATACGTAGTCGTGGGAACGTACTATATTGTCATATCCGAAAGCAGTAGGCAGGAAAAGCAAAATATGTCACGTTCTTGTACCATATACCCAAAAGATTTACGGCTCTGCGACTCTTACATCAAGAAATATATGAGTTGGAAGTTGAAGCAAATTTTCACTTGGGTCACTTTAATACAATTGATCGCCAGTGTAATAGGGTATTTTCGCTCGATGGAAACAAAAATGGGCAATTGCATATTTTTTCCTTAATTTTTGACATAAGAAATAATGTGAAATATTCAAAAATAGGTGTTTAATTGCAGCTTGAATTTCTATGAAGTCACTAAGCGAAAATAGAGAAATCACTAGATATATATATATATATATATATATATATATATATATATATATATATATATATATATATATATATATATATATATATATATATATATATATATATATATATATATATATATATATATATATATATATATATATATATATATATATATATATATATATATATATATATATATATATATATATATATATATATATATATATATATATATATATATATATATATATATATATATATATATATATATATATATATATATATATATATATATATATATATATATATATATATATATATATATATATATATATATATATATATATATATATATATATATATATATATATATATATATATATATATATATATATATATATATATATATATATATATATATATATATATATCTATATATATATATATATATATATATATATCTATATATATATATCTATATATATATATATATATATATATATATATATATATATATATATATATATATATATATATATATATATATATATATATATATATATATATATATATATATATATATATATATATATATATATATATATATATATATATATATATATATATATATATATATATATATATATATATATATATATATATATATATATATATATATATATATATATATATATATATATATATATATATATATATATATATATATATATATATATATATATATATATATATATATATATATATATATATATATATATATATATATATATATATATATATATATATATATATATATATACATATATATATATTATATATGTATATATAAATACTAATATCAACAGCAATGGCCCACAGGAAGCAGTGGGGCGTCGCTGCCGCCAACTTATAGACAGAATACCCTAAAAATCTACTACTACTTTGCCACACTATTTGTATTTGCGCTTAGTGATGTCACATTATTTTATTTATTTTTTTTACAACTTGTTTTACAACTAAACAAAAAAATAAAAAATACGGGTATCTTCTTTTTCCATTTACTTTCTGCTTTCATTGTTAAAAAAACTGCGAAAATACCCCATTTAAAGCTATGTGCAAAGTATTGGAAATAGGTAATCCCAATAACATTAATATTTATTTATTGTTCCCTGAGTTTGGAGCTTATATATGTCAGACACAATATGTCTTACACCTTTGCATTTGAAGACAAAAGAGACAGTGCAGGCAGTATGTTTTTTATTCATATTTATATCATCAATCGAACCTTGCTACAAACCAGTCATTATTTAATCCTATTATAAATTGTTCAAGATAAATATTTCTCAAATTTAAGCCTAAGATATAATTGTTATTAATTTAATTCTTTATTAAAATAAACAAAATCATAATTGCAACAATAACGTTTTTAAACAATTTTCGCAATAATTGCTATGAAATTAGATTTTTAACCTTTTTTAAATTAATTCTGTGAACATTATCCGCATATTGCAGGGTCACATTTTAAATTGCATGTTATGTTTACAGACACTGGCGAGCAGTTGAAAGTAAATGATTTTACTTACTTTATTAACACTTCACAACGATCTGAAAATCCCATATACGCTTCTATCATATACGCTTCTATAGTGGCGCCCCGTAGTGGCAGTGGCACGGCTATTTAGTTGGTAAGCAAAAGATCCCGTGTTGATTCAATGAAAGATCAATCAGAGAACTATATTCATCACATACATTTTTTATACAGATATAAAAACTTATAGGATTACTCAACCTACTGAAAATATTTCTTAATACAACTAACAAACTTAAGAAACAACTTAACACCCTTAAAAACATATTTAAAAACTGACAAACTTAAAATACAACTGACGAACAATTATTATAAACATAATTGTTGTGTTCCTCTACAGAATATAATGCCCTGCTGAGTAAATAATTGCATAAAACATTTTTAAAAGTATTAAAATTATTTAAATTTACAGTACTACCAAACACTACGCAGTTTATTGAAGCACATAGTACCCTGGTAGAGATGTGAATTTTGGCCTACACTTAATCTTGAGTATGGCTGATACCGATTTTCTTTGTTGCGAGTGTTGTAGTGATGTAGTGAATATAATATGAATTTTTTTTCAATATGAACTATAACGCATTGTTAAATAACAAATAACGAGAAAAAATTTTCAATAATAACTTTAATAATATAATAATAACAATAACATAGCAACAATAATAATAATATAACAATAACAAAAGAACAACAATGATGGCATAACTATAACTTTATTAACATACGTAATAACAATAAAAATATCTATTAAAAATTAATTTCTCAATAAGTGATCAACATTCCGCCCATTATTTGCTATGCATAACTCAATTCTTTCTCTAAATGTCCGTTGTACATTTTCCAACATTTCCAGTGTAATTGTACGAAAATCATGTCATATTTTGATTTTTAAATCTTCTACATTTTATGATATTTCTTGGTAAACTAGATTTTTAATGTCCCCAAAGAATTTAATAGCCTTCCGCGGTTATTTCTTATTTAATAATCCATCGACCGATTCCTGCAATAAAAACCCCTCAACGTCTTAGTTCCTTTCTATATGACAATAAGCTATTGGCCCCAGGACCTGATATAATAACGAAAGAATTGATCTCTTCTTTCGTTAGGAGAAACATCAGTGGATGTTTCCCTTGCACGTCAAAAACCACTTAACAAATTTACTTAATACTCTTTATTGAAGTATTGAAGTATTGCAAATAAGCTAACTTGTCCATAAAAAAAATTAATCAAATTTTAAACCATGGTAGATACACGCATCATATATTATTTTATCTATTTTATCAACATGTTATAGTGACATGTTGTAATTTCATTGTTTACCGCACTAGTGCGGTAAAGGAACACTTTACCACACTAGTGTGGTAAAGAAAACCTAAGTATAAAATAAATATTAAAACCTTACCTAACCAAATAAAAATTATTTATTATAAACGGAATTAGCAATGATATCCTTCACTATTTTGCTTTAAAAAGAACAGCAACTGGGCATATTTGCTAATATCCACATTATTCTTTAAGGAACATTTTAACATAGAATAATGGGGCCATAAAGAATCTGGCTTCTCTTTTTCAGTTTTGCCCGAAAAATATGCCAACGAAATCTTTTCGAGGCATTATTTATGTTCCTTGAATTACAACTACTTCTCAAAATGCTTACACTCATTTTCATGCCTTTGTAGATATTTCAAAGAAATTAATTCTCAAATAGCTGTATTTGCCGCCATCTCAATGGCCGGGAGGACACGTTCTTCATCTGAGCGCATTTTCACAGTATACGGAGTACTAGGTATTTGACCTCGTTTGACAACTCCCATCGCATATCGTAATATTTCATATTACGATACTTATATTGTAAATAACTATTAATGCTGGGTAGTCTTTAAGTGATATTACCAACCTTTTCCAAGTTAGCAAACACTGGATCTTTAAATCGAAAAGAAAATGGTTACAAGGTGAGAATTTAGCATACCATCATGGGGGACGAGCTGCAAGGAGAAGAAATTTGATTCAAGATGAAGAAATTATAAATTGGTTGAGAGGAAATCCCTTTGATACAGCTGCAACAGCTGCATGGTACACAGTTTTCTGCTTCTTTGGGGACAGCTAGACGTCAAATTAAACAGAGCGATATAAGTAATTATGCAGCTACGCCTTGGTTATCTGACCGAAACAAAGAAGCAAGGCTGCTCTTTGCCAAAAATTATGTTCACAGAGATGGAGAATTCTGGTCTAATGTTATTTTCTCCGACGAAGAACTGTTCAAATCATGCCATGATGGGTCACTTCATGTGCATAGACCACGTATGGGCAACCTTTGCTTAGCGGGTGACGCAATTTCGGGACTTATCAGGTCACGTCCATAGGCAAGAAATAAGTAGGTAGTAGTGAATAAAAAAGCCACAGAACTTCACAAATTTTTTTATTTAATAATTATAATAGTATAAACAAACATATAAAAAGCACATTAATAAAAAAAAGATAGAAAAATCAAATGAAAATTAATATGAAAATAAATTAACCCTTATATTTATGTACCTATAACTAGAACATATTTTTATTGTATCAAAAATATGTCTTAAGTAATAGATAGGGAACTATTACTCTATTAATACTAATAAATTTTAATTAACATCTCTGTAATTTAAATGAAGTTTTTTAATGTGGTATTTGTAATTAAAGATAATACTGTTCAAAGCGATTCAGCTTGTTGCCAAAATAAGAAATATGTTTTATGGTTAGAATGCTTGGATCTTGAAATTAACTATCCCAGTGCAATTTTGTTATAATAAGGTTGTTTTATTTATTTTTTCATTTACAACATCCCACTGGATAAACCTAATTACAGGATGAGAGCTAAAGAAAATATAAAACAAGGAGGTTTACAATGTGCACATAAACGAAACAATTATCATTACTATAATAATGTGAAATACAAACAACCAACATATTATATATAATTACATGGATGTAGTTAGTCACTTTCCTAAATTCTAAGCTTTGCTTCCCCTGTGACCGGACGAACAAAATTAAAATACAGACACGATATTAAACAAATCTGTAGAGGTACATATTGGACAAATATTTTGCATAGGTCTTTGACAAATTGAGATCTAGGGTATGAGTTCCATTTATTTAAATTTAACAGTAATTTGACTGTTATATATAATATACACCATTCATTAACATTTGATATTATTTTGGAGTCAAATATAATTTCGAGGTCATCAACATTAATCAACGCATCAATAGATTGTAATATCTTTCATAAACATTATAAAATGGAGAGGTTCTAGTATTGAACCTTATAGACTCCGTGAATCTTGAATAAATGGCTGTATGTGTGATTAAAATGACTGGGTACTCTCGCATGTGAAACTGGGCCACCGAGCGATGCCAACTGCTATACGGATGGATCCAGGGTGGATGGACTGTTGGAGTCTCTTCTGACTCTGATCAAATAATGAAATACTTTCCCTGGGAGCACATGTTACTGTCTTCCAGGCCGAGGTGTTTGCAATTCTATCTTGTGGGCTGGAGCTGCTAGCCAGCCCATAAAGATCTGGTAGAATCAATATATGCTCTGATAATACAGCTGCCATCTTGGCATCTAGTGCCGTTGAACGGTGCTCAAAACTAGTTCTGGAATGCAAGACTGTCCTCAAGACGCTCTCTCGGAGGAATAATATACGCCTTGTACGGACACTGTCCAACAATTGCCCCAGGCATGAGGCAGGCTAAAGAATTAATATCTGGTCCCGACGCTGAGAGGACTAGACAGCTGCTGGAACTAAGCAGATGCAATCTAAGAACGGTGACTGGCTTACTGACCGGTCACTGCCACCTAAGACGACACCTTTACATAATGCGTCATGCGGAAGATCCTGAGTGTAGAGGATGCGAGAATTGCCCCGCTTGTTGGCTTTATTAAGTCAACTGGACTAATATAGCTCTCGTAAGGCGGGTGGTGACAGGCTCATACTGAGCCCTATACGCCATAAGAGCAGAGCTCTCGCCAATCTAAATCTAATCTAAATCTATGTTTAAATATATAAAATAAAGTTTCTGTTGCGATTAGTTAAATACTTAATATGTCTTTTGTTTTTGCAGGTTTCTGTGGACACTGTACTGTAATGACTCCGGTACGCATATTGCAAGAAATGAATTTCAAAGTGCTTTACAGATTGAGGGTACGCTGCCTCCACCTAATGGGACTAACAAGCCTAATCTGTTATGGGACCGCACTCTCATATCCCTCTTTGGTGTTGGTCAGGATAAAGTTGGTTTTGACGATTTCCGAACCTGGATAAGATTCAATAAAGACGCCACGATCTTATCCAAATGGTAATTATAGTATCTTGGATCATTTGTGGAATATATCTCTCAAATTTAACCCTTTCTATGTGCAGTACTGTTCCTAGTTGTGTGGTTCTCACACTTATGTATTTTTTTTAAACACTCATATGGGCGGCATGGGAAAATAAAAGTTCTTATGAGCAAATAAATAACTGTATTATTGTTCATAAAAAGTTACCTAAACTTTTTCGCATGATGTTTCGAAATATGCTGTTACGCAGCATATTTTGTACAACAGGTACAGGTACATTTTCACAAATATATCGGGGATAGGTATGCTGTCTCTTCTTAAAATTTTCGCGGCTGCGCAATCGAGATAATAGAGCTGGTAGCTCCATCTTAACAGGTGTAGGAGAATCGGAAGAGGTTCGACTTTGATATAATGTTCATAAGTTAATCTCCCCTGTTCAAAATATTGTTTCAAATAAAATAAAATGCAGTTTTACAGGAAGCTTTAAAATAAGTGATATAATTTTCTAATACAAACAGTTTTAGATTTAGAT
>CAXKVY010010605.1:0-23390 GCA_964058915.1 Tetropium fuscum
ACTCTTTTGAATCTCCCATAAGAAATACATGGCAGTCAAATTTGCTGAAGTGTGTTTAGGAACCCATTTCAAATTTCCCGCCCGGATTTTCCTAACCTAACTAATATGGTCAATTGAATCAAAAGTCAAAACTGTTATCCTAAATTCAAAAATTTGGTGAAAATCAGAGAATTCAGACGATAAATAAACTCATTCATAATTAATTCATACTATAAACCATTTCAATTGTATGTTACAATAAATTATTATAATTAAGTAAATTCAACTTAAAGGTTCATATTTTTCAATCTGTGGATAAAATATCGTACTTTATTCGTGAATAATGACTTACTATTATTATTACTATTGCGGTTTCTGTAATGGAATGTCTTGCGAAAATGACATCCAAGCGACGCTCGAGCGATCAAGACGATGACTGGAACTCGCATCTGGATATGCGTTTATCAAATGAGGAAGTTTGGGAATCCAATGAAAATATTCCCGCCTACAGCTCGTGTTTCAAACTTCATACTCGTGTGGTAATAGCTATCATTCCTCATTCGTACTCATTAAGTAATATACTATTTTAAGGGAATAAAAAATTAAACACCACATGGCATATTTTGTACCTCATAGAAGAATATGGAGCAATGAAATTTTGATAAATTATAATTTATGAAAAGGGGGCATAACGAATTGTAACAGCTACAGATGAGATATGGGCAACGTTAATAAAGCAAAGGGTAGAACAATATACCAGATGCCAGAAGATAATTATTGGAAAACATGACAAACATCACATCTAATAGGAGCGATGGGAAAAAATTAAATTCATAGAATCTAATAATAGCCTTTGAAAATGGTAAAAAGTGGAAAAAAATAATAGTAGGATGAGACCCATTGGAAAAGGAAGAGAATATAACAAAAATGAAAAGAAAAATAATTTACGTGCGATCTGAGGTTGGGAAGTAGTTTTTAAGGGTAACAAACGGTTTATCTCGATTTCCGGCAAAACTACAAGTCCTATGGAAAAAAGTTAAATGGCAAAGTTGTAGGTAATAAAAAGATGTACAACTTTTGTATTAACACTTTTTTCACAAAACCTCAAAATTTATGTGAAAAATTCAAATAACCAAGTTTTTGGTTTTTATTTCTTTTACAAAAAAATTTGTCTTTCTTTAGATATTATTAAAATATCTTTAAAAATATTTTTTTGTTAAAAAATTTGGTGCAAACTTACCTTTTTATGTCCCAAACACACCTTTTTATGTCCCATGACTGATGGTGTACAAAAAATACATTACTATGATAAAAATGTTCTCAGAAAATGCAAAGAAACGAAAAAAACTCGAACCCGAATTTTTTTTGTAATCATGTACAATTTTGAGCTATTTATTAAAATTTACCCTTTAATTACTCGAAAAACTTAAGATTCCATGTTACATTTATAAACAAAAAAATTACAAATCCATAAAACATAAATATTGCAAAAAACATGCGAAAATAGTTGTTCTAAATATTAAAGAAAGAAGGAAATTTATTAAATTTATTAAATATCATAATATATAAATATACATGTAAATCGTACTATTGAATTTAGATACTTTATACTGATTACGTTATTCATTATAATATTTTTAAATACATTAATCTTGTTATTTATAAATACCTTATCTTGAATTCTAATCACTTATCCATTAGTTTTTGTCTCTTTGATGGCATTTCTTGATCGTTAGATTGGACAAACCTTCCCTATTCTAGTAGATCTTCGAAATCTTCTAGGCCATCACCGTCTTCGTCTCCAATATTATTTCCAGTCTGCATTGGTTCTTCATCCACAATTTCATCTGAATCAGTAACTTCCTCGTAGGTTTTTTCTTGGTTATTTAAATTTTTCACATAAATTTTGAGGTTATGTGAAAAAAGTGTAAATACAAAAGTTATAGATCTTTATATTACCTACCACTTTGCCATTTAACTTTTTTCCATAGGACTTGAGGACTTGTAGTTTTACCGGAAATTGAGATAAACCTAAAAACGGTTAAATCCTTAAAAACAAAACAAACAAAATGTATAAGAAACAAAAAAAAAACTGTATAACAAAATACCTTAATGATGTATTCATATATATATATATTTTCCAAGAAATCAAGATTTTATATTACTATAGCATTTTAATCTTTGGTATCTATTTAATCATAGAACTGAGGTAACCTACTAAGTATAGGGATCATGGCCCTATAACACCATCTTGTTTGTTGTCTTATCTTATGAATTAATAAAATATTCTATTCTATAACAAAGTAACATGGTAACAACTAGGTGAAATGGGGAACTGAAAATTTCATTTAGAAAATCCTAACACTTGAAGTGCTGTAACATTTTGCGTTGAATTTTCAAGTTATATAAGCCATATTTCAGTGTTTATGAGGCTTTATATCCAGATCCCTTAAAAATGTAAATCTAAACCATATAAATGGATAAGATGGGTAAAAATAATTACCAGCACGTTAAAAATGTATCTTTATTCGTAGGAATCAAAGCACTTAAATCAGTAAGGACACGTAACTCGTCTGTACAAATATTTGCCCAACACATTCTCCTAACGTTTACTAATTACTTTAACCAGAATATAATTTGAAATGGAACAGGCCAAGCCAAGTATGTAATATTTGTTAAACGAAATATAATATTTCTAGATTATATAATAGTTATTTTTAACAATGAGTTAAATTCAACAGATTGCTAGGACTTAGTTCGTTTAGTAAATATTTAGTTTATTTATTTGATGTATTGAAGGAAGGAACACGTTTTAAATGGAATATTTGATAATCTTGATCATTTTTCACATTGCGTTGAGTTTTCACGTATCACTTACAAGTATTCATATGTTGATAATTTTTATTTACATTCATATTTAACTTGGTGTGTAATTTACATAAGAATAAAGTTTGATAAACCTCTCACTTTTATGTATAATTTAATAAATGTTCTCTTTATATTGCAGTGTCAGATGCTGAATGCAAACGGGTATGTGAAGCTTTTAAAAGATTAACAAACGGTGGTCAACTGCTAAGCCGTCATGCCTTCACACAGAACGTGTTAGGTGAAGGAGTTCCTCATACGATCGCAGACTGGCTGTATACAGCATGCGGTGGAAGCTCGCGGGGTATAGCCCTCAGAGACTTGATCTGTGGACTTGTGCTTCTTACCAAAGGCACAGAGGAGGAGAAAATTAAGTGAGTGTATATATATTCGTTAGTATATTTTATCGATTTCTATGGTTATGGGTTATGGTGAGTTGACACACATTAACGCTAGTGTGAATCGGCCTTTAGTCATGCTAGATACTTGCCCTAGATCTCCCAAAATTTTTGTGGATATTTAAAAATGACCTTGCTTAAGTTGATACATGTCCTAGCAACTCTAGTCAGAGATTAGAAAATTTGTGTGACATATAAATGAATGGTAAAGCACTATCTACAGTGTCAACGACGATAATAGTACACGCCCAATTTTCGAGTGATAGCTGCCCCCAGAATTCCCTCTACGACTTATCTTCCTGAAAATGTCTTGTGTCCGATTCTTTGGAGTTCCCAAAAGTCCCAAATAAACTTACAGTAAACTGTCTGATTTTGAACTGGCATGCTCTTAATTTATACTCAGATTAATTATAGATACTTATTATAGTTAAGTTAATTTATACATACCGAAGACATGAATATCAGACAGCGATAACATTGCTTGGATCTTGGACCTAAACAATATAGAAACTAATATACATTACAATCCATTTGAAGATTATTTAATTAAGTTAGTTATGGTCAGTTGATCCCTAAAATAGAATTACATTGTAAACTCTTTATAACGAATCTCGAGGGACCGAGCATTTTTTTTCATTATAAAGAGTTTTCATTACATGGAGGGAAGAAAGAAAAATTACCAAATTTCACCAATTATAATAACTTTTAAGTAAATCACCTAATTAAATTACCTAATTAAATTATTCCAAACGGATATAGTCTGTTAACTTTGCCTTCTGTGCTAACTATGCCAAAATTTCCTAGAGACAATGTAATCTATAATCCATGAGTAGCACACGTGTTCGAAGTAATTACATAACAATATACATAACAATAACAAAAGCAAGGCGGCTGTTTACGTAGTAATGTATGGGTTTTGAGGTAAACCCGCAAAATTCTACAATTTTTTTTGTTATAAGAAGTTGGTTGTCGTTCCTTCAGTTCTTCCAGATTCCTCGGTTTTGGGGAGTAAAATTTGCTTTTCAAGTAACCCCAAACTGTATGTTCAGTTTCCTCCAATTCTGACGTATATATAAACTTAATTTTTTTCTGAAATGTATTTGATACGATAAAATGAGACGTCTAGATGTCAAAAGCAATAATAGTAGTGCTAGTTCAAGACTTAATTGTTTTATGTGAATTTAAAATAAGACTAAGAAACAAATGTGAATTAAATTATGAAGCGCATAAACCGATTTATATAAAATGTATTTCCGTAATCTCTATTTTGAGGTTAAAAGTACTTTAAACTAAAATGGTTGTGTAAGATATATCTATATGGCTATAGCTACAGTGACTATATAAAGACAGTGGCGACAACAGCATGACCAATTTTTGATTGGTTGTCTAGATCACGTGGTTGACATAAGTCTCAAAATGGCTGCCAGCATTTAGAGGCTCATGTGTCAGTTATAAGTGTACAAATTAGTTCAGTTTCATTTATAGTTTTGTGCTTCGAAATTTTATAAAGACAACTGTAAGTGCATTGTTCAATTTAAACTTTATTTAAGAATAATGTTTTTATTACAAATCAAGGTCAGGGCAAAAATGCTTTGTTGTGCAGCAGTAAATTGAAGTAACTCTGCAAAAAGGGGTTTTTAATGTAAGGTTTTCCCGGAGCCCCAGCAAGGAGGAAAGAATGGGTTATCAAAACGAAAAGAGTTCAATGGAAACGACAGATTTTTCGTTTCGGAGGTAGAAAGAAATGTTTGATGTACAGTTTATTTTTATAATTAAGTATATATTACTTTGAGTGATATGAATAAAAATAAGTAGGTACATGCTAATATTTGAACTCTCAGCATTTTCTATTTAGTATTTACTGCCAAACAAAGAAGGAAATACATTTTAATAGTTCGATGTTGGTAGCTAGCTAGTGAGGATGCATGTGACCGTTTTCTTGAATCCTGCTGCTCACTGCTCATGATAAGTAGTCAAACAAATACAAGGCACGAACAGTAAATTGTATTTATAAACGTCCAATAATAAATATATCTTGTAATATTACGAATGATATCTACAACAATGGTCTACGTGACAACTGTTTTTCGATACTAGTATTTTTGATTAAATGTTTTCTTACATATTTTCATAGTTACGAAAATGAGATCGATTAGTGCCTTTATTAACGCAATCGAACAAAGCCTCAACATGGCGGCGGGGGCGGGGGCGTGGCCTATTGTCCTATTGTCGCTACTGTCTCTATATAGTCACTGTAGCTATAGCCATTAAAACTACCGTTATGATCGTTATGTTCTGCAACCTCAGCAACCTCTCCCTGCGTTTGCCCGGCTGACAACTTTCATATCACTTGATTAAAGTTAGTCAGTAGCTAATCTAGGCATTTTTGGATTTTTGCCCAAAACTCAACTTGAGAAACTTTGACAGTATCTTTCATTCATAAATTGTCAAGTAAACAACATTGTTTTCCAAATCCTCCGTATTAGTCCTTATAAACATAAAGTAAGCATTTAAAGTAAAAAAACATACTGTATAAAAAAAAAATAAAAATAAATTTTATAAAAAGTTGTATAAAAATCTTCACAGAATCAACAACAATTAAGTTAGCACAGTCAATCAAAGATGGAAACGAAGGCAATTAATGAGGGTACAAAATGACTATTTATACGAGCGCAAACTCTGTCTAGGACCTATAAAGAGCGGTGCAAAATTATTTTCAGCTATGAAGCTGTTTGATGTATGCGTAGGCAATCAGCGGAAAAGAGTAATTAGAAGTAAAACAGAAACCTTTCACAAAGACTGTATGAAATGTATCGTGAAATTTCCTAAGAGTATTATGGTGTGGGACTTCATGTCAGCAGGTGGAATGGGAAGTCTTAATTTTCACAACACATCGTACCACACTGCTAAATGTACCAAAACTAGGTTTGGGGATCATGACGTGCCTGTATTATCCTGGTCCGCCAGCAGTCCAGATTTGAACGTGAGAGAAACTATCTGGTATAAAATGAAACAACATCTTAGAAACCATCCACAGAGAAAAGTGCCTGAATTGGGCGCAAAACTGCAAGAAATCTGGAATTCGTTTACACCCAGAAATTGTCAAGCATCGGATAACACTATGTCTGCAAGAATCCAGGCGGTAACTAAAGCGAATGGTGATGTAACAAGTTACTAACTGAATTATACTACGTGATGTCTGAATATTTAGTTGTCACATGTTTTCGTATAGCTTGGCGTTATAGTTTTTTTTGATTAAAGAATTAGAAAATAAAGGTTTTTACTATAGAAAATAGTTATTAATATGTATAATTTGGCAATAAATGTTATTTATTGTTATAAGTTTTCAACCTTGATCAGTTTATTTATAGGAAAATTTATGGGTATCCGAATACGTAGTCGTGGGAACGTACTATATTGTCATATCCGAAAGCAGTAGGCAGGAAAAGCAAAATATGTCACGTTCTTGTACCATATACCCAAAAGATTTACGGCTCTGCGACTCTTACATCAAGAAATATATGAGTTGGAAGTTGAAGCAAATTTTCACTTGGGTCACTTTAATACAATTGATCGCCAGTGTAATAGGGTATTTTCGCTCGATGGAAACAAAAATGGGCAATTGCATATTTTTTCCTTAATTTTTGACATAAGAAATAATGTGAAATATTCAAAAATAGGTGTTTAATTGCAGCTTGAATTTCTATGAAGTCACTAAGCGAAAATAGAGAAATCACTAGATATATATATATATATATATATATATATATATATATATATATATATATATATATATATATATATATATATATATATATATATATATATATATATATATATATATATATATATATATATATATATATATATATATATATATATATATATATATATATATATATATATATATATATATATATATATATATATATATATATATATATATATATATATATATATATATATATATATATATATATATATATATATATATATATATATATATATATATATATATATATATATATATATATATATATATATATATATATATATATATATATATATATATATATATATATATATATATATATATATATATATATATATATATATATATATATATATATATATATATATATATATATATATATATATATATATCTATATATATATATATATATATATATATATATATATATATATATATATATATATATATATATATATATATATATATATATATATATATATATATATATATATATATATATATATATATATATATATATATATATATATATATATATATATATATATATATATATATATATATATATATATATATATATATATATATATATATATATATATATATATATATATATATATATATATATATATATATATATATATATATATATATATATATATATATATATATATATATATATATATATATATATATATATATATATATATATATATATATATATATATATATATATATATATATATATATATACATATATATATATTATATATGTATATATAAATACTAATATCAACAGCAATGGCCCACAGGAAGCAGTGGGGCGTCGCTGCCGCCAACTTATAGACAGAATACCCTAAAAATCTACTACTACTTTGCCACACTATTTGTATTTGCGCTTAGTGATGTCACATTATTTTATTTATTTTTTTTACAACTTGTTTTACAACTAAACAAAAAAATAAAAAATACGGGTATCTTCTTTTTCCATTTACTTTCTGCTTTCATTGTTAAAAAAACTGCGAAAATACCCCATTTAAAGCTATGTGCAAAGTATTGGAAATAGGTAATCCCAATAACATTAATATTTATTTATTGTTCCCTGAGTTTGGAGCTTATATATGTCAGACACAATATGTCTTACACCTTTGCATTTGAAGACAAAAGAGACAGTGCAGGCAGTATGTTTTTTATTCATATTTATATCATCAATCGAACCTTGCTACAAACCAGTCATTATTTAATCCTATTATAAATTGTTCAAGATAAATATTTCTCAAATTTAAGCCTAAGATATAATTGTTATTAATTTAATTCTTTATTAAAATAAACAAAATCATAATTGCAACAATAACGTTTTTAAACAATTTTCGCAATAATTGCTATGAAATTAGATTTTTAACCTTTTTTAAATTAATTCTGTGAACATTATCCGCATATTGCAGGGTCACATTTTAAATTGCATGTTATGTTTACAGACACTGGCGAGCAGTTGAAAGTAAATGATTTTACTTACTTTATTAACACTTCACAACGATCTGAAAATCCCATATACGCTTCTATCATATACGCTTCTATAGTGGCGCCCCGTAGTGGCAGTGGCACGGCTATTTAGTTGGTAAGCAAAAGATCCCGTGTTGATTCAATGAAAGATCAATCAGAGAACTATATTCATCACATACATTTTTTATACAGATATAAAAACTTATAGGATTACTCAACCTACTGAAAATATTTCTTAATACAACTAACAAACTTAAGAAACAACTTAACACCCTTAAAAACATATTTAAAAACTGACAAACTTAAAATACAACTGACGAACAATTATTATAAACATAATTGTTGTGTTCCTCTACAGAATATAATGCCCTGCTGAGTAAATAATTGCATAAAACATTTTTAAAAGTATTAAAATTATTTAAATTTACAGTACTACCAAACACTACGCAGTTTATTGAAGCACATAGTACCCTGGTAGAGATGTGAATTTTGGCCTACACTTAATCTTGAGTATGGCTGATACCGATTTTCTTTGTTGCGAGTGTTGTAGTGATGTAGTGAATATAATATGAATTTTTTTTCAATATGAACTATAACGCATTGTTAAATAACAAATAACGAGAAAAAATTTTCAATAATAACTTTAATAATATAATAATAACAATAACATAGCAACAATAATAATAATATAACAATAACAAAAGAACAACAATGATGGCATAACTATAACTTTATTAACATACGTAATAACAATAAAAATATCTATTAAAAATTAATTTCTCAATAAGTGATCAACATTCCGCCCATTATTTGCTATGCATAACTCAATTCTTTCTCTAAATGTCCGTTGTACATTTTCCAACATTTCCAGTGTAATTGTACGAAAATCATGTCATATTTTGATTTTTAAATCTTCTACATTTTATGATATTTCTTGGTAAACTAGATTTTTAATGTCCCCAAAGAATTTAATAGCCTTCCGCGGTTATTTCTTATTTAATAATCCATCGACCGATTCCTGCAATAAAAACCCCTCAACGTCTTAGTTCCTTTCTATATGACAATAAGCTATTGGCCCCAGGACCTGATATAATAACGAAAGAATTGATCTCTTCTTTCGTTAGGAGAAACATCAGTGGATGTTTCCCTTGCACGTCAAAAACCACTTAACAAATTTACTTAATACTCTTTATTGAAGTATTGAAGTATTGCAAATAAGCTAACTTGTCCATAAAAAAAATTAATCAAATTTTAAACCATGGTAGATACACGCATCATATATTATTTTATCTATTTTATCAACATGTTATAGTGACATGTTGTAATTTCATTGTTTACCGCACTAGTGCGGTAAAGGAACACTTTACCACACTAGTGTGGTAAAGAAAACCTAAGTATAAAATAAATATTAAAACCTTACCTAACCAAATAAAAATTATTTATTATAAACGGAATTAGCAATGATATCCTTCACTATTTTGCTTTAAAAAGAACAGCAACTGGGCATATTTGCTAATATCCACATTATTCTTTAAGGAACATTTTAACATAGAATAATGGGGCCATAAAGAATCTGGCTTCTCTTTTTCAGTTTTGCCCGAAAAATATGCCAACGAAATCTTTTCGAGGCATTATTTATGTTCCTTGAATTACAACTACTTCTCAAAATGCTTACACTCATTTTCATGCCTTTGTAGATATTTCAAAGAAATTAATTCTCAAATAGCTGTATTTGCCGCCATCTCAATGGCCGGGAGGA
This sequence comes from Tetropium fuscum, assembly GCA_964058915.1. Classification (NCBI taxonomy): domain Eukaryota; kingdom Metazoa; phylum Arthropoda; class Insecta; order Coleoptera; family Cerambycidae; genus Tetropium; species Tetropium fuscum. The sequence continues at coordinate 10,277 of CAXKVY010010605.1, forward strand.
CACGTTCTTCATCTGAGCGCATTTTCACAGTATACGGAGTACTAGGTATTTGACCTCGTTTGACAACTCCCATCGCATATCGTAATATTTCATATTACGATACTTATATTGTAAATAACTATTAATGCTGGGTAGTCTTTAAGTGATATTACCAACCTTTTCCAAGTTAGCAAACACTGGATCTTTAAATCGAAAAGAAAATGGTTACAAGGTGAGAATTTAGCATACCATCATGGGGGACGAGCTGCAAGGAGAAGAAATTTGATTCAAGATGAAGAAATTATAAATTGGTTGAGAGGAAATCCCTTTGATACAGCTGCAACAGCTGCATGGTACACAGTTTTCTGCTTCTTTGGGGACAGCTAGACGTCAAATTAAACAGAGCGATATAAGTAATTATGCAGCTACGCCTTGGTTATCTGACCGAAACAAAGAAGCAAGGCTGCTCTTTGCCAAAAATTATGTTCACAGAGATGGAGAATTCTGGTCTAATGTTATTTTCTCCGACGAAGAACTGTTCAAATCATGCCATGATGGGTCACTTCATGTGCATAGACCACGTATGGGCAACCTTTGCTTAGCGGGTGACGCAATTTCGGGACTTATCAGGTCACGTCCATAGGCAAGAAATAAGTAGGTAGTAGTGAATAAAAAAGCCACAGAACTTCACAAATTTTTTTATTTAATAATTATAATAGTATAAACAAACATATAAAAAGCACATTAATAAAAAAAAGATAGAAAAATCAAATGAAAATTAATATGAAAATAAATTAACCCTTATATTTATGTACCTATAACTAGAACATATTTTTATTGTATCAAAAATATGTCTTAAGTAATAGATAGGGAACTATTACTCTATTAATACTAATAAATTTTAATTAACATCTCTGTAATTTAAATGAAGTTTTTTAATGTGGTATTTGTAATTAAAGATAATACTGTTCAAAGCGATTCAGCTTGTTGCCAAAATAAGAAATATGTTTTATGGTTAGAATGCTTGGATCTTGAAATTAACTATCCCAGTGCAATTTTGTTATAATAAGGTTGTTTTATTTATTTTTTCATTTACAACATCCCACTGGATAAACCTAATTACAGGATGAGAGCTAAAGAAAATATAAAACAAGGAGGTTTACAATGTGCACATAAACGAAACAATTATCATTACTATAATAATGTGAAATACAAACAACCAACATATTATATATAATTACATGGATGTAGTTAGTCACTTTCCTAAATTCTAAGCTTTGCTTCCCCTGTGACCGGACGAACAAAATTAAAATACAGACACGATATTAAACAAATCTGTAGAGGTACATATTGGACAAATATTTTGCATAGGTCTTTGACAAATTGAGATCTAGGGTATGAGTTCCATTTATTTAAATTTAACAGTAATTTGACTGTTATATATAATATACACCATTCATTAACATTTGATATTATTTTGGAGTCAAATATAATTTCGAGGTCATCAACATTAATCAACGCATCAATAGATTGTAATATCTTTCATAAACATTATAAAATGGAGAGGTTCTAGTATTGAACCTTATAGACTCCGTGAATCTTGAATAAATGGCTGTATGTGTGATTAAAATGACTGGGTACTCTCGCATGTGAAACTGGGCCACCGAGCGATGCCAACTGCTATACGGATGGATCCAGGGTGGATGGACTGTTGGAGTCTCTTCTGACTCTGATCAAATAATGAAATACTTTCCCTGGGAGCACATGTTACTGTCTTCCAGGCCGAGGTGTTTGCAATTCTATCTTGTGGGCTGGAGCTGCTAGCCAGCCCATAAAGATCTGGTAGAATCAATATATGCTCTGATAATACAGCTGCCATCTTGGCATCTAGTGCCGTTGAACGGTGCTCAAAACTAGTTCTGGAATGCAAGACTGTCCTCAAGACGCTCTCTCGGAGGAATAATATACGCCTTGTACGGACACTGTCCAACAATTGCCCCAGGCATGAGGCAGGCTAAAGAATTAATATCTGGTCCCGACGCTGAGAGGACTAGACAGCTGCTGGAACTAAGCAGATGCAATCTAAGAACGGTGACTGGCTTACTGACCGGTCACTGCCACCTAAGACGACACCTTTACATAATGCGTCATGCGGAAGATCCTGAGTGTAGAGGATGCGAGAATTGCCCCGCTTGTTGGCTTTATTAAGTCAACTGGACTAATATAGCTCTCGTAAGGCGGGTGGTGACAGGCTCATACTGAGCCCTATACGCCATAAGAGCAGAGCTCTCGCCAATCTAAATCTAATCTAAATCTATGTTTAAATATATAAAATAAAGTTTCTGTTGCGATTAGTTAAATACTTAATATGTCTTTTGTTTTTGCAGGTTTCTGTGGACACTGTACTGTAATGACTCCGGTACGCATATTGCAAGAAATGAATTTCAAAGTGCTTTACAGATTGAGGGTACGCTGCCTCCACCTAATGGGACTAACAAGCCTAATCTGTTATGGGACCGCACTCTCATATCCCTCTTTGGTGTTGGTCAGGATAAAGTTGGTTTTGACGATTTCCGAACCTGGATAAGATTCAATAAAGACGCCACGATCTTATCCAAATGGTAATTATAGTATCTTGGATCATTTGTGGAATATATCTCTCAAATTTAACCCTTTCTATGTGCAGTACTGTTCCTAGTTGTGTGGTTCTCACACTTATGTATTTTTTTTAAACACTCATATGGGCGGCATGGGAAAATAAAAGTTCTTATGAGCAAATAAATAACTGTATTATTGTTCATAAAAAGTTACCTAAACTTTTTCGCATGATGTTTCGAAATATGCTGTTACGCAGCATATTTTGTACAACAGGTACAGGTACATTTTCACAAATATATCGGGGATAGGTATGCTGTCTCTTCTTAAAATTTTCGCGGCTGCGCAATCGAGATAATAGAGCTGGTAGCTCCATCTTAACAGGTGTAGGAGAATCGGAAGAGGTTCGACTTTGATATAATGTTCATAAGTTAATCTCCCCTGTTCAAAATATTGTTTCAAATAAAATAAAATGCAGTTTTACAGGAAGCTTTAAAATAAGTGATATAATTTTCTAATACAAACAGTTTTAGATTTAGATTTCTATGATTTACAGGCTACTCTCGCACCCATGTGTTACGCTAAGTTCCGAGTTGGAGACTCCCACATTTTACCAAACCCTAGCTGGCGTAACACACCTCGAAGAACAGGACATCTGTGAGCTTGAGAAATGTTTCTGGGCTTTGCAGAGCGCTTCAGTGTCTGGCCATCTCGATTTTAATTGTTTGAAAATGTTAGTCTGTCCTCCTGTCCCTCTGAAAGCATGTAAAGGGTATGTTATTCCCTTACATTGTAACATTCTCTTCATTTAACTTCCGTTGTAGTTTATTTAAGGCGCTGGACGTTAATAGTGACGATCATGTTGACTTCAAAGAGCTTTGTTGTGGCATATCGGCGGCGTGCAGAGGCCCCTTGGTGGAACGGATGAAATGTAAGTGATGCAAATAGTTGTGGAGCATGTTGATCTGTTAATAATTCTTATTTCTAGTTTGCTTCAAAATCTTCGACATGGATAGAGACTGTTATTTAAATTTGGAGGAGGTGCAATATATGATACAAACGTTGCTTTTCATAGCGGACGAGAACAAATTGACTTACTCTGCCCAGTTATTCTATGAAAATACCTCGCCGCCCTCTAAAGAGGAGCTGTTAATAGAACATGTACACAGTGAATCACAGGGTAATAGTTTGGACCTGGAGATAGACAAGAAGCATAGCAAAAATTTGGAATCTCTCAAGGAAAGACTGGATCAAGTAGGTGGTTTAACGCAAGAGGACTTCTTGGTGTGGAGTGTCGAGAATAATAGTCTGGTCGCGCCTCTTTTAGAACTATTGTTTCAAGTGTGCCATGTGTCTTTAGGGCTGAAACCTTACTGCCGACATGACGAGTATGAAATCGGTTTGTTTATGTTAACTTTGAAGTGGTGTAGGCGGAATGTACAATGCAATTTGTTTCAGTTATGGGTTGGCTCGAGAGAGAGGAACGGCGAGGTTACCACGTGGGCCAATTTTGGTACCTGATTTCCTCGGAGTGGTGGCATCAATGGCTGAATTATACCTCTGCGCCTAGATCAAATTTAGATTTTTGCAATTGCCGTACCGAATCTAGGATACCTATCGAAGAGGGTATAGTCTGTGACGAGAGCCTCATAAGCAATACAACTGATTGTACGTCCACTTCTAATGACTTTAATTCAAACAGTATGGAGTCGATGGGGGACCTTTTAAGTAGAGGTGACAGGTTAGTTCAATTTTAAAGTTTGTATTTTTTATATTTTTTTTATGTCTATAGTGTGACTGCCTGTTATTTTAAAAATTACATAAAGTGAACGATGTCACACAACATGGCAATTTTGACCAATATATTTTTCACTTATAATTGCACAAGAGCACATTGTATTTTACCAGATAAATTTGGATTGTTTAATGAGAAACTGTTGTCTAAGGTGGAGCATTTTTAGGTTGACAGTTTTTCGAGTCAAATTGCTAAAGGAAACAGTTTTGAATTTAAACAACACAACTTTACCAAGTATCAATACAAACATCGAGTATAATTTGGCAGGACAATTTAATTAATAAGAAGTTTGGGAAAAGCAATCTTTAGTTATAAAACACTAAAAATACACTTTTTTATTTGAGAATACAATAATTATTAAACATGCTGTTATTGAAATTCATGCGAGGAATACTAATGTCGCTACGGGTGCTAATCGTTTCTGTAGTAGATGTTGAAGGTTGCTCTTTTTCCAAATGAAAGTTTATTTTCCATTATGTTCAATTTCATATACGAAATAAGTGGTATTGCAGTAAGTTGCTTCTCCTCCGCGCCAAGCTAATTCAAACACCAAAATGTGATAATTTGTTTTGAAGTCCTTTCGCTTCATTTTTGTCTTATAATCGCCATTGTAAATACTTCACGTTTATTAATAGCTGACGCACCTGATTTTCTCTTTTTGGGTTGTGCTTGAAGGATTTTATGTTTAGCATTATGTGCAGCTCGTGATGAATTAAACTATACTTCGGTGAAAGGGTTAAATACAATATTGAATTTTTATTCGTGATATTCCAAATTGTTTTAATTACCGCTTCTTTGTAGTCTTTTCCGTCACATTTTCGCATATTAAAAGTCCAATCTTGCAATAATATATTCAATTGTTCGATGGACATATCCGGCTCAAATTTATAGACTCACCGAATCGACTCATTGTCGGACACAACGGACACCGCGTTAATTGATTAAAAAAAGAATAAGTTAAAAAAACCACTACTGCATTTGTCACTGTGAAAGTTGCAGATAACTTTTGTCACTGGCAAAGTGACAATTGGGATTTTTCTATATATAAATTAAATTGTTAGCAAAATTCAACCTGATGCGTCAGAATTCAGTGTCATCTGTCAAATAGTTCACCTTATGTGATTCTTACTATCACTGTTTAAGGCTGGGATTTTGTAGAGTTAGAGGCAAATAGATGCATTTATTTTGGTTAAGTATAAATAATTAAAAAACTACATAATATCTGATTATTAAATTAGGTGCATTCACTAGCTATTATCATTGTGATAATTATAATATAAGTTTTTTGTCCCAAAATTTTCTTATAAGCCTGTTCTGTGCGCTAGAAATGAAAATTTGCATTTTTATTGTTAAAATCACATTATTTTCATTGCAAGCGCACAGAACAGATTTGTCAGAATGCCAACGTTATAAGTCGAAATACCTTTAAACAACATTTTCACGTGACTCGTAAATTTTACCTCAACTTGTCCGTGTATGTCTAACTACTTCAAATATAGAAGATTAGCTGGAAGAAAAAAGCTCCCACTCTTTAAACGTATTGTTGGTCCTTATGAAAAGGGAGCGACCGATATCAATGATGCCCCATTGAAAATGATAAATTTTAATTTTTAAAAATTATTTCAGCAATCGATTAAATCTTTGCAAACAATTAGGGGAAAAAATCAGAGTTATTTACTACGTATTTTCGCTGCAATAGACCAAAATCAATAGTAACAAAAATAGCGAATTTCTTGGTTAGAACATGGTGGATGTGAGCAGATGCGGCAACATTGTATTACCCTCTAGAGCATAAGTCAACAGCGATTAAAGTGGGCAATAAGAGTTTGATTAAGCTAATTCAGCTTAATTAAAGAAAAAAAAGAAATAAATTAATGGCACTTAATTTATTACAAGTGGTAACAACGGTAACAACTGTCTAGCTTGACCAAACAGCCTGAAGTGCGCAGATAAAGAGAGAGCAGATAGAGAAGGGAGCAGATAAAGAACAGAACCTCAAGTTCAGGGCTAAGATGAATTTGCTCAAGCATTACACGCACGCAGTCACACAAATATACGTATTCAGTAATTATAAAGTAAATAATTTTCATTCATTCGTAAATAATATTCATCACAGGAAGTATCTTTTCAATTGGTCTGTGACCTAACCCCGCATTTAAAGCACCTGCACCTGTAAAATAGAGAATAAGGAAACGTCGATTGAAAACCCATGCGTTGATAATACTATCGAAATCTATAGTTACAATACTCAATTTTAGGCGTTCGAGAGTATAAAACATTACACACCGTACTATTTTTCCCGTAAGCACTGAATTCAGTGAAAGACACGCTTGAAATTAAAATTTCTTCTCAATTTTTAACAGTGAAAGGGGTTTTTGACAAAATTTACAGTGCATTTGTTGCACCATTACCTCAAAAATCTACTATGTGACGTGCGACACTGTCAGTAGTGTAATTTACTGTCGAAATTTTCGGTGTTTTTACGTATTCGCTTATATTTACCAGTAGATTAAATCAATTATTCCGATATATTCGGCAGTTAATACATGCTGTTAGAGCTCAGAATAAAAATTATTCATTGAATTGAATCCAATAAATTACAAAAACGCCATAGCGTGTTATTTATTAAATTTAATATTTTATCTTAAGTTATTGTTTAGAGAATGTGGATAAGGACTTTACTTTTTGATTTACTTATATAATTTTTACATTGTGGCAGCTGTAGCATCGCTTCGAGCTCTGGCGTTTCAAGTAGCTCAGGCAACGGTCCTAAGCGATGTTTGGGACAACCCGGACCAATTGACAACTCAAATTTAGTCGCCGAACCTTTGTTCAAAGTACCAACCCTTACAGGAGAAGGTAATTTATATAATGGTCATTCAAAATGCGCGACTGGTAAGCTATTGTTCCTTTTAGGAGGCCGTCTAAAGAAAGACATTGCTTTGGTTCAAAGGAGAGATTTTGAACTGGTACCGGACTCTTTATGGAAAGCACTTTCAATGTGGTATGGAGGACCGTTACCACTTCCTCGGCAGGTGATAAAGCCCCCCGGTAGATCGGAAGTTGAGTTAGAACTGTATCCGTTAAATTTAAGAATCCTAAGGCACCAAATGCAACAATCCGTGGGCAACAATCCTACTTGGAGTAGCGTTGTTGGAGGGTATGCCTTGTTTGCTTAATACAAATTACAAAAATAAACAATGTGGTCCTTTAGGTATGGTGCGGCTGCCTTGAGTACGGCAGGCCTCACCTCAACTATGAACGCTGCAACGAGACGTTGCCTGGCGCACACCGCTGCGTTCTCACGCCTTGCCACAATACAGCAAGTCACTGATTTTCTTTGCCATCGCTTAGCATTGAGATCCGAGGAAGCACGGCTGTGGCTGCTAAGAGAGAATTCCTCGAGTCTTCTGGATGACGATAATGCAACATTGCAGGATCTGGGAATTGTAGATGCTGATCAGATACTTTTAGAAGTTAAAAATAAAGATTTGACGTGGCCCGAGGAACTGGGTCAGTTGGTGGCAAGTGGGGGACACGATATTGGTCTAAGTGTGGAACGAAGGCCCACCATATGCCTTCCTCCAGGTAATAATTTACATAAATTGTGGTTATATAATGTTTGTCTGGGACTTTGATTATAGGAGCTACGGGATTGCACAATTTGGGCAACACCTGTTTTATGAATGCAGCGCTACAAGCGGTGTCAAACACGAGGCCTTTGACTTTGTATTTCCAGAGGGACAGTCAGTTGTCAGAGTTAAATAGTAGTAATCCTCTAGGTACTAAGGGTGCTGTTGCCAGAAGATATGCGGAGTTGAGCAGGGAACTGTGGGCTGGTTCTACGCGAAGTGTTGCTCCGTTAAAGCTTAGATACTGCGTGACAAAACATGCGCCGCATTTGGGAGGCGGTGGTCAGCATGATTCACAGGTAAGCTAATGGAAAATTCGTTTGTTTTTTACGTTATGTCTCTGGAGCTTTCTATTTTAATCACTGTGGTCTAGTAGTCAAGCAGACAAAAAATGGGTTTGAAGACGAAACTAGTATTGAAAAACTAACTTCTAATTAAAACTAAATTCTAATGGTTTTGAAATGTTACGTACCTATTTATAGGTGGCTAATGATGAATCAACGGCAAGAATCCTCATAAATCAGAGGCGAGCTCTAGCGGCAATGACCAAAATCAAGTCACTTTTTTTGTTAATATCTAGAAAACTATAGTACAGTCGTTGAAATAAAGATAGGTTATTATCTCCGAATTCTTTTTTTTTATAAGTTTCATGATTTGTTGTAGGAACTGTTAGCTTGGCTGCTGGATACTTTACACGAAGACCTCAATAGAGGGGCTAGGAAACAATATACTGAATTAAAAGATAGCGGAGGCAGACCCGATGAAATTGTAGCAGAAGAGGCATGGCAGCAGCATTTGATAAGGGACCACTCTATCATTACCGACTTGTTCTATGGCCAGCTAAAGAGCAAGGTAAGTCAAATGCTAACGTTGTAGTGGCTGCGGTTAACGTGGTTTTTATTAATAAAGGTTACATGCCAAACTTGTGGACATGAGTCAGTTCGATTTGACCCGTTCAACCTTCTGAGCCTACCTTTACCGATGGAAAGTTATACTTTATGTGAAGTATTAGGTAATGTTTTACACTGTCTGTGTGTATGGATGTTATATCATGCAATATTATATATTTGCAGTTCTACGGTTAAATGGAGAATGCCCTGTAAAATATGGCATACGTCTCAATTCGGACGCTAAATATATTGAACTGAAAGAACAATTATTCAGTCTATGCGGCATAAAACCGGATAGATTACTACTTGCAGAAGTGGCCTATTGCCAGATAAGGGCGTTGCTTTCCGACGATGTTCGTGTTAATCATGGTACAGCCACAGAGCTGTACGCATATGAGCTGCCAGACACCGACGCTATTATACAAAATGAAGAAGGTGCAAATGAAACAGGTTCGTTCATAAGTGTGAAATATTAGTCTTATATAAAATATTTGTAATAATTTGGGTATTTTATTGGTCGATTTCTAATAGTCTGAATTTCGCGTATGTTTTGCTTGTTCCCAGAAGCTGAGCTAGTGATTCCTGATAGTCCACTTGCGCGAAGTCCAGAGGTAAGCGCTGGTTCGGCCCTATGCATGCCCAACATTCTATGCTTCAAGGTATGCACGTACCCAAATAGTGCCAGTTTTTGTGTATGAATGCTGACTGAAAGGTTTCATTGATTTATCCATATAGTGGATTAAATTCTTTCAGCCGGATTTACTAATGTGCCTAGGTGCAAGAACCAACAGTCATATCCTCAAACATTTGCATACGTATTATACACTCCCTGGCACAAAATTCCGTCACCCTAAAATTTTGCCCAATTTTGATGTTTTATTACTTTTTTATTTTTCATCTGATTTTCATAAATTTTTTACCAGTCTGTAGATCAGTTCATTGTGTGTCTTTTTAATTATTGTAATAAGTCATATTTTTCGTCCAGGCAATATTATACAGGGGTAAATCAAAGTGTTGTTTTTTGTCGTAAACTCAAAACACCCTGTGGAAAAATTGAGGCGAATAATTTTGTTTACAAACTGTTTGCTGCCATCTTAGACGTATTGTAAACATTTTGTTTTTTGATTCATCCCATTATCTCATTTCTTCTGCGAGCAGCAAAATTTTAAATGAAACGCTGTTAATTTTATCATTTTTAATTAAAAAACATCGACGTTGGCTAAATACGCGGTTATTGTGACAGAATATTTGACAGTACAGTTAATTTAGTGTGTGGTCATCATGGTAACTACAGCAGACGTAGGTAGAATTGTTGCCTTAATAGAGGATGGCCGCAATAAGAGTTATGTCTCCCGTACTCTGGGAATTGCGCGATCTACAGTTTGTGATGTTTGGAATAGGTATACAGACGGGAAACTTTATTAGGCAGCAAGGCTCTGACAGAAGGAGAATGACCACTCAAGCTGATCACTTTGTCATTATGAGTTCTTTAAGAGATCGAAGAGCTACTGCTGTGTATCTAAAAAATGACTTGCAAATGGTACGTCGAGTAAGTGTAAGTGAAAGAACGATACGTAGAAGATTGTTAGAAGCAGGATTGCATTCACGAAGGCCAGCAGTATGTCCAAAATTACTTCCTCGGCATCGACAACACGAACTGAGATTTGCAAGAGCGCATGCTGACTGGACTGTAGAACAGTGGGGAAACGTACTATTCACAGATGAATCCAGGGTTTGTTTAAGGTCGCCGGATGGTCGTGAACGGGTATACATACGTAGAAATGAAAGATATGCAGACTGCACCATATCTGAGCGACTGCAATATTACGGTGGTTCAGTCATGGTTTGGGCGGGTATTTCTACCGATGCACGTACTGACCTTGTATTTGTTGAAAATGGAGCACTAACCGCCCACCGTTACATTGAGGAAATCCTCCAAGAAATTGTTGTTCCATTTGCTCCTTTCATTGGGAACCAATTTACATTAATGCATGATAATGCTAGACCTCACGTTGCACGGGTAGTGAGCGAATATCTTGATGAGGTTGGACTTCCAAGATTGGACTGGCCCGCATGTAGCCCGGATCTCAACCCAATCGAACATCTTTGGGATGTTCTTAAAAGAGCACTCCGTCGCCGTCCTGTGCAACCACTAACCTTGCAAGACTTACGGCTGGCGCTGACAGAAGAATATCAGGCTATTCCTCAAGACAGAATAAGTAATCTTATTAATTCGATGCCACGAAGAATGCAAGCTGTCATTGCTGCGAGAGGAGGACATACACATTATTAAAATTTGTCTTTGTTAATTAATTTTGTGATATACCTAGTGGATGTTTTTGTTAATAAAAATAAGCTTGAAATCAGCGTTTCATTTAAAATTTTGCTGCTCGCAGAAGAAATAAGATAATGGGATGAATCAAAAAACAAAATGTTTACAATACGTCTAAGATGGCAGCAAACAGTTTGTAAACAAAATTATTCGCCTAAATTTTTCCACAGGGTGTTTTGAGTTAACGACAAAAAACAACACTTTGATTTACCCCTGTATAATATTGCCTGGACGAAAAATATGACTTATTACAATAATTAAAAAGACACACAATGAACTGATCTACAGACTGGTAAAAAATTTATGAAAATCAGATGAAAAATAAAAAAGTTTTAAAACATCAAAATTGGGCAAAATTTTAGGGTGACGGAATTTTGTGCCGGGGAGTGTATTATAAAATATATCTACATTTAAGGAGAGACCGTCTGATTAATGACAGAAAACAAAAAATTGGTTTTGCTACAGATCGGGCCAGTTCACGTGAAAGCCTGATTTCGACAGTTCAAGCAGGTTCAGTGTGTAAACATAACCCACTATTGTTTATTGTAGACACAGAACAGATAGTGTGTTTTGTCATTGTAGGACTCATTATCTTTTTAATGCTCTGGTTAAGTTGTTTGTATTTGGTTTTTAATAGCAAATGTAAGGGAGCACTTGAATGATTTGACCTAGGATAAAGATTTTGAGGACAAGTAGTGTTAAATAGACATATTTATAGATAACGATCAAATCACATAAAATTGAATTGCAAGGAATTTCTGAACAGATTCCTATTATCTACAATTTTGGGCCCTTTTTAACTTCCTTTGCCCCTATACCACTCCTCAAGCTCCAATTAATTTGTTTATTAGTAATAAACATTGTTATTAGTAAGCTTGCTTACTAATAGGAACTATGACACGAATACCCACCTATATAACCACACTTATTGACACAAAAATGCGGGTAAATTACCAGAGTAGTTTTTTCTCGATTAACACACTTTATGATGGTGGTTTAATCGATTTTAATAGTGACGTCACTGTTTCAAAGCTCGTCAGAATGCTTGTATTTGAACCAGCAAGAAACTGACAACTGTCAGTTTCATATTATAATAAACAAACTTTGAAATATAACCTGAAAAAAGAAGTGTGTTGTGTCGTGTTACATCAATATTGAGTATTAAGTCTGAAATCAATTATAAAATGAATAAGGAAGATACATTATTGCTGTATATTATAATATATTAATATATGATTTTTACTATCATTTTATTAAATTTATTAATTAAAATACAGAAAATTAGTAACTTGTGTTTTACAGTTTACACGACAAAGAGAAAATATGTCCCTGATATCTGTGTTTTTGACAGAACCAAGCCAGATGCAGGACTACCAACACCAGATAAATGAAATATGCGGCAGTTGATCGTTGGTACAATATATCGATTGTTGAACTGGGATCAGGAGTTCACCCAAGTTCAGTTGAACTGCTTTTCATTGCAGTATTGTACAATGGAAGAATGCGGTTAAATTACCAGATTTGCGTTTTTGCAGAACCAAACCAGACGCAGGACTACCAACGGCGGCGGGTTAGGTTTCATATTCATACTTTTTTCTTCAAATTCAATTCAATTAAATAAAACATTTACTTATAATAACATCTAATATACCTATACTTACTATCTTATTTACATTTGCGTCAGCACCCTCACTATAGAACCTGCCGGCACGGGCTACGGCCGGTCGGGTGCCGAGGCTGAACGCTCAGCCACCAACCTTCTCATAGCAAATAGTCAATTGCCATAGAAACGGTATGCTTCTTATCACACTTTTAAACAGGATCTCGGTCATAGCTTGACCAGCCCACAGTCGTACTCACCACTCAGACGGTTGTCGTATGCGCGCGGGTA